>BRDA01018057.1:0-15354 GCA_036984385.1 Crenuchus spilurus | reverse complement strand
ACTAACAATGCTTTCTGGAAGTATTCCTGAGCCCATTCTGTTATTTCCTTGACAGTAGCATTCCTGTTTGAGGTGTAGTGATGTTTAAGGGCCCGAAGATCACAAGCATCCAGTAGAGTTTTACGGCCTTGACCCTTACGCACAGCAATTGTTCCAGATTCTCTGAATCTTTTGATGATGTTATGCACGGTTGACGATGATAACTTAAAAGTCTTCACTATTTTACGCTGGGTAACACCATTCTGGTATTGCTGTACTATCTTTCTGCGTAACAATGGTGGAATTGCTGATCCTCTTACCATCTTGGCTTCAGAGAGACACTGACACTCTGAGAAGCTCTTTTTATACCCAATCATGTTAATTGACCTAATTGCTACTTGTCCCAACTTTTTTGGGATTTGTTGACACTGTGAAATTTTGAATCAACATATTTCTCCTTTAAAATGTTACATTTACTCAGATTAATCCTTTGATCTGTCATTTATGTTCTATTACGAATAAGAAATTGACATTTGCCATCTCCACATGATTGCATTCAGTTTTTATTCACAATTTGTTTAGTGTCCCAACTTTTTTGGAATCCGGTTTGTACATAATGTGACATATTTCAAGTCTTTTTCTTTTAATGTTGATCAGTATGACTTTAGGTATGACTATGAGTTCAGCTCATGATAATCAGAAATCCAGAATCTATTTCATTTAAAGTTTGAGTAAATTACTATTCAAACTGTATCAACATTACAACAAGAACAGGATTGAAATATGTCACTTATGCCAGTCAAACATTTGGATACATCATCTGGACATTCAGTGTTTTTTTAGTTAACAGCTATGACTTGACAAGAGTTCATGACTTGCATTTATTGCCTCTTAATGTGTTTGAGACATCAGTTGTGTGTCTACTTTGAAGTAAAATCTAAAACATGTTTTGGTTTGTTTAACACTTTTAAGTTTACTACATGATTCCTTATGTGTTCACTCATAGTCTGGATGACTTCAGTGTTCATTTACAATGTAGGAAAAAATAAAAAACATTGAATGAGAAGGTGTGTCCAATTTTTTACTGGTATGTATATGAATGTTTAATATTTTTTTTATTAAATTATGAACACAATCTTTTACCGTATTATATACCATAGTATATTCAAGTCAATCCTTTTGTAATATATGGAAGTGTAGAATCAGAGCTTTCTAAATGCTCCAGTATTGTCTATCACTATATGAAAGATTCAAAAGCCAAACATATTTTCATTTTAAAGGTGTTTTCCTAACAATCTGGGTTAATGGATGTTATTCCCAAAATTTTTAATGTGCAGTGTTCTACTTGTTATTTTTACATGATCGGAATGCTTCCTATTTATTCCTCTCAAACACTAAAACCGTTTTTTCTATTCCATGTCCATGCACTTTTCATTTTGAATGACCACCAGTACACGCAAAACTAAAAGTCACCAATCTGACAAAAAAATTGCAGACATGGGAACAAGTCACTAAGTTGCAAGTAACAAGTAAGTCCCAAGTCTTGACAATCAAGTCCCAAGTCAATACAAGCAAGTCCCAAGTCAAGTCACCAGATGTAACGTCATTTCAATATTTAACACATTTATTTAACCTATTTATTAAATATGATTTAATATTTAACATTTTCTCTACTCTAAATCTAAATGTTCAGATCCCATTCCAATAAGTTATCTAATACTAGTAAGTCTACTCCAATGCTCTTCACACTCAAGTTGTTTACTGTCTTTTAACTCCTTGTAAAAAAAAAAAAAAAAACACTTTTAATAACACTAACATTTTGAGCATATAACTGTGGTGTTAAAACCATAAGGAGTTAAAAGGTAGTAGAGAAAATGGGATGTTTTAAATAAAAAAAAACAATCATGGAGGTATGTCCTTCTTACATTATATTTACTACTAATAATAATAATGCTAACAATAATATCTGTGATTGGATGCTCTAGATTTTAGGCTGGTGTCAGGGTGTAGAGGGCTTTATGTCAGACATCAGGATGGAGATTAAATCAACCCTTTATTAAGTAATCCTGCAAAGTGTGAAAAATGTAAATTATGTCTTTTTAACAAACAATTAAACATAAATTCAATAAAACAATTAAGTGCAAAAGTGTTCATCCTTCACCAAAAACGACTCGGATTCAATGCAATTCGTAAAACTTTATCTGGAACTTTAATAATAAAAATTTATTTAATACAAAATGATCCAGTTATGTGATTCAGTTTTACTTATTTATAACGTTCAAATGGGGGTTTCAAGTCTTTTCAAGTCTTAAATCTCAAGTCCAAGTCAGTAAAGTCTAAGTCTAAGTCAAGTCACAAATCTTTAGTGATGTTGTCGAGTCAAGTCACAAGTCATCATGTGACTCGAGTCCACACATCTGAAAAATAGTATACTTGAAATACTTTTTCACTCACCAGACAGAGAAAAGGTGAATTTATTCAGGCTGTTGTTGTTATTACACCTGCCCATAACTCAATAACAAGGGGCAGGCCCTTTCCCATAGATACCTTCACCAAAACTGATTGGCTCTTTTTATTGAATGGCAGGACTTTCCATGAAGGTGTCATGTTGAGCATTACAAACATTCCCATTCATTTCTTTAGTACTCTCTATTAGGGCTGTGAATCTTTGGGAATCGAGCGAATCGATCCAGAATCGATTCTTGGGGTCAGGAATCGATTTTTTTCCGATTCTTTCAAATACGAATGAAATACGTTACTTTACCGTTGCAATCTCTGCAAATCGCATGAGTCACGTCAAGCCCTTTCTTACCCGGGCCGGGCTGACGGTAAAATCCAAAGTGTTTTCAAATGGTTGCTTTCAAAGACCGCGGCTTGGCTTGCACGCCTGTACATAGCCGACGCTGCTTCCTTGTTTTGCCTAGCTCTACGGTGGCTGAAAACGCACATCTGCACCCGCAAAAAAAAATTATTTTTTGAAAACGAGAATCGATTCTGAATTGTTCAATGTTAGAAACGCGATTCGAGCTTGAAGCGATTTTTTCCTGCACCCCTACTGTCTATATGTTATGTCTGTGATCACACTACTACCCTCCACCTGATTGGGTTTTAATTCACAAACAGGCACAATGTTCTTCACCAGTTAGAAGCCTTGAACAATTAATCCATCCAACCATCTCAAGCTTAGCCCAGTTCAGGGTCACAGTGACTCCCTTTACCCATACACTTGGGGCTAGGCAGGGCATTCCACTATTTTAGCAAAAGCCAGGGCACCAATCAAAGACTGGGCACCCACACAAATTTTGATTAGATTAGATTGGATTCAACTGGGCGGCACGGTGGCTTAGTGGTTAGCATGTTCGCCTCTCAGCACTGGGGTCTTGGGTTCGAATCCCCATCTGAGCAGAGTTTCCATGGGTCTCCAGTTTCCTCCCACAGGCCAAAAACATGGAAGTCAGGTGAATTGGGTACTCTAAAATTGTCCGTAGGTACGTGTGTATGTGTGTGCGTCACTCAGCGATGGACTGGCACCCTGTCCTGGGCTTTGTTGAATAGTGTAATGCCCTGCCCTGCGCCTAGTGAGGGGGTAGGGGACTAACCGTGACCTGATAAGGATTAAGGGAGTGTGATAATGGATGGATGGATGGATTCAACTCTTTGCCAATGTGATTGCACACAATGGAATTTGACCTCTGCAAAAGGCTGTGTGAACATGTACCCAAAGCAGTGGGCAGCCCTTTCCACGGTGCCCGGGGAGCAGTTGGGGGTTAGGTGTCTTGCTCAAGGGCACTTCAGTCATGACCTGCCTGGAGATCAAACTGGCAATCTTCCAATCACAAGACCAGATCCCTAACCACCAGGCTTACAACAAGTTCTTACAGTAAACAATCACCACCTCTGTAATACATGTAAGACAGTCTGACAAATGCTGTTTGTTACAAGAAACAGGTTACACAACGTTTACTTAGCTAGCTAATTAGTTAGTTAGCCTGGTTGAATGTGGTTCCATAATCATTGTATCACTATCAGTCTATTGCTCCATCACTCCCCCATATCCCTTCATGTCACTGAAATAGTGAGTGAACAGCTCCACATGCAAAAGCTTTCAGAGCAGTGCTGTGTGAAAAGCATTAAAAGACCAGGCGTAATAAAAGTGTTATTTATAGGACTGTAACAGGCTTGTAGTTTGTCTTGAACTAACCCCAAAAAGAAGAACAGACACTCAATCCTTGTTGAAACACTTAGTGTAGAGCAGCAAGCAGTTCCACTATTGGCTGTCTTTTTACGGCTCACCACTCTAAACTGCTTTATTTTTTCTACCGCATTAAAGGCAGAAAGTATATTAAAAATTAGACACATAAGAGTTTGTGGTTGAGGTTAAAGAAGACAAAAAAATCTCTAAAATATGCTTCATGATCTCATTGGAAAAAATCTACAGCATCATTAAATCTGTGAGAGAAAGAGTAGAAAAACTTGTTACATGGCACACTCACAACATAAAGAAATGTTTTTCTTGCTTGTTAAATATTGAAATAAAAACATTAAGGGGAAAATGTTACGCTAAGAAGTGTGGTGTTAGGTAAATCATTTTTTAAACCATTTCTGCAAATGTTCTGTATCTTACCGGGTATGTTTTAGTAGAAAAGAAAAACTATGAATATGTTTTTATCATTTTGAAAGTGCAACACTGAAAAATAAGGGGGAAAAATTGTATTTTGGCACCAACAAGTAATGAGAGCAAAATCACTCTTGGAGGGCTTCACATGTTTTTTTCAGTTTTCTGAGCTTGAATTCTCTTTCATCTTTGCTCACACTCACAGCTGAAATGAACATTATCAAGAAATACTATCTAATGAAGTCTTTTAACTTCTACAAGGGAGAAGAGTCACTGAAAACTATTACAGCACATGTTTTGATTTCAATTTTTTATTATTCTTAAAGTAACATTAGGAATTATTCACCCAGAAATCATTTATCACCAAAACTTCTCTCAACCCGCTCAAACCTTACCCTGACATTAATTAACATCTCACATAAACAAACTAAGCATCTACTTATGGGCCCCATGTCCACCAGAGGGCCATCAGAGAGCCAAAAGCATCTACATATGGGCCCCATGTCCACCAGAGGGCCATCAGAGAGCCACAAGCATCTACATATGGGCCCCATGTCCACCAGAGGACCATCAGAGGGTCGTAAGCATCTACTTATGGGCCTCATGGCCACCAGAGGACCATAAGAGGGCCCCCAGGGTGCACGTGAAATATGTTGTCAATAGAAATCATACAAAATGCAATATCACCAGGTTAACTAGCTAATACTACTGGTTTAATCAATTCCTGTGCCTGTGTCAGAGCTGGTTTCACATTCATGTGCATGTACATTGCAATGAATGTTAACTATGTTCATGCACCCGGTTAAATTAAAGTTAGGTTACTGTCCTCTCATCTGTTCTAATGGAAAAATCCATACAAATTAGCCAGCTAGCTAGCTATCATTTTAATCTAACATTAGCTAACAACAACAGTTGCTCCACCCAAGCCCACGGCTCATAAGGCATCCAAGTTATCACAAATCACAGAAATCTCAATCATTTCTAAAATACTTGACCAAACATTATTTTATTTTTGTTTAGGTCTCAATATATTTGCAAAGGTACATTGTAAAGAATATGGAAGTCTGTCAAAGTTTCTCTTCCATTGCTACAGTAGTAACAACAATCTAAGAAGGAACCAATTTGCCAAGTGCAGACCATGCTGATTGTGGGCTTGAATTTGGAGAAACTTGGCGTGAAGTTGTGGGAAGCTTCAGTAGGTGATGCTGGATCTCCCATGCTCGGTAAAACTGAGAATACATTGGAAGAAAGGTGGCACTCAGGTAGTAAGGTTAGAGGAGTGGTTTTATAATGCACAAAATTAATCTTAGTGTGGGCATAAGGCATTGACCTTTGACCATTGCTGAGTGTGGACCATGCTGTTGGCATGCTCGGGCAAGAACTAGGAACTCTTGAACTATTCTGAAGGGCTAAAGCTCTGGGCAGCCCCAGCAGGTGATATTTGGAGCCAGACCCCAAAAGTTCCAGCAGAGTGATGCAAGTTTCTCATGAGCCAGCCTGAGGTCATTAATTTCTGAACATATATAGCTGTGGTAAGCCTGGGAGGACCAGCATCTGACAAGTTGGGTGAAAGTGGTGTGATCTGGAAGTCCCTGGAGGGAAGCTAACAAAACTGCATCAATTCAGAAAGAGTGTAACTTTCTGGGAAAGCCACAGATTGATGTGACGTATTAAAAGTTCATAGCGACTATCAATTTTAATTTGAAAATCTAGGGGTAGGTTTGTTTTATCAAATTGATTGGTTTGCTCCATTTTATTCTGAAAATAAAAGTGTTGGAGTTGAGTATGGAGAGATCAGAGAAAGGAGGTGACCAGGAGAGATGTGAAGGCTAGGAGGAAGATTGCATGTAGAGGAAGTGGCAGGTGAGGTATATCCAGCATAGTGTTTAAGCAGCAGAATAAAATGTCCAAAATAAGTGGTAGTCACCAGGGTGGAAGGTCTGTTTTAATTCCTTTGAGGAGAAGAGAGATTTAAAAAAGGATGAGGATAACCAGCTTTGAGTTTTATGAAGATAATGTGCTATGAAGGGAAAGTGATGTTGTGCTTGGTGCAGCAAGTTGATAGTGTTAATGATAACATGGCTCTGTCCATGGTTTCATGCACTTGAGAAATTAGTTGGCTTATTTGTGAGTTGGAGGGAATATAGTTTCTGAAAACAGTGGCACTAATGGAAGTAGAAGTGAAACTTAAGCAATAAAAACTTAATACTTCAGTGCTCATCAGTGCTTACGGTACAAAGTCATTCATTCAGCTTCCTGACCAATCACAAGCTACTACTCAACTTTAAAAGGAAGCATTTTGTTTTTGCTCTTGATTGCAGGTAACGACGTATCAGCATCAACATCATTAGGTTGGTCTCGGTCCTTCTGCCCAGAGGGGTGACTCCGCCCATGCCGTCCATCTATCCAGCAGTATCTACTTTAGACCAAATGCTGCAGACCTGGGCTGGGGACAAGATCTATGCCAAAGACGAATAATTACTCTCTCTGTTCATATCCTTGTTCCTGAGTTTTTGTGGCAGAACTAAGGATCTGAATCTCTGAAATTGAAAATGAGAGAGTCAGTCAGTGATGGCATTTGAAGGGCCTGGAATATGAAGAGCTCTGAGAATGAAGTATTACTGAAGGACAAATAAGGTGATGGATTAAGGGATTGACCAGGATTTAGAATAGCCTTTATTAATTATGTTGTCTGTGGAAAAGTAAATTATTATCATTTTCCCTGACTTGTGTCCCCAAAACAGAGCTAACATGAAGATGAATTAAAGTTCCTGGAGAGCTGAAGAGTCATTAGACCCAGAGGCTAAGCAGACTGCTTAACCTCCAACTTAATGTGGAAGAGCTTGAGAGATTGAATGGCCCATGGTCTTTTCTTTGGAGAAGGCGATGTCAATGTAGCTAAAAGTGCTTGATAAGATGGTCGCCTGCAGGAGGCAAAGAAGGGAGATTGACAAGAAAATCATTGGGAAGGTGAAACATGAAAGATCCAACAGTATTCAACAATGCCACAGTGAGGGCATCAAATATTTTTGGACTACTCCTGCAGCCAAAGGTAAGACAGACTGTGAAGCAAAATTTGCTGTTCTAGAAAACTGAAAAGGTGAAGATAAAGAATCTTGGAAGCAGAGACATTGTCAGCTTTGGGCAGCCAAGTGCCCTGACTGTTGAGCTTGATTGAGGTGATGGCATGATACACAATCATGTAGTGAAGCAAGAACTTGCTGCTGGAGAAGAGGCTATTCACTGAGGGTTCAGCAGATCCACAAGGGGCGGAAATGTTGACTATAATGTGCTTTTTTCCTAAATACTTGTGCCAATGCCAATAGTATGAGGTGAAGACAAAGGAACAATCTTAAAACCATAGAAACGTCTTTAGCCAGAAGTGACGGGACAACAGACATCCAGGTGCTAGCCATTTGGGTGCCCTAAGCACAAATGCTTCAGTAAATGACAATACATACATAAAAATCATTGCGCAATATAATTTACTTAACTTAACCGCCTCTACAAATTTCTCTATTTTCATTGTGAAAATCTGTGCAGAGTGCATTGTCTGGCTTTCCAAGACATCCAAATACTTTAGTTAAGGCTCAGTCCTTTGCCCACTAGCGAGTCTCTCCTATTATGGCAAGTCGTCTATGCTTTTGGTCCTCACTGACTTCCTTCCTTGAAGATGATATTTTCCCACTGTCCTTCCACTTTTTAATGATGCATTAGACATAATTTCGTTGGGTGGTATCTATTTGAATTTGGAATATCCCTGCTTTCCTCACTTCAACAGCAATAGTATTTTATATGATGACTCTGATTACCTCAATCACTTTGTTCAGTGTTGTTTTAGAAAGCAGAGTTACAAAGGAACCTCTTCATTTACTTTCTGTCTTCTGCAGTGTCTTTGTTTTTGCTTTTTTTGTGGTTCTTAACATATTCTTGTAGGCAAACATCATATTTCACAATATCGTCTCAAGACAATTGATCTGTGAACTGAAACATGTTTGTCACCCAAAAGGCTACAGATATCTGATCTACTAACGGTCTCTAGGAGCCTGTGTTTGTTCATGCTCCTCTATTTTCTGATGCTTCCATGCCTGCATGCCTCCTTTGCCAAATGCACTGTCACTGAATGGTTTTGCAAATGCAAGACATACTGAAAAGTAAAAGGAGTCTTCATTGCATGTTAGCCACTTTCTCTTTGTGCCATCCTTTGAATAGAACACTTGGGGAAAGGTGTTCAGGATTTTGTTGTGAGTGATATTTTAAAAATAATACGAAATCTTTGGGTTGGGGCCGAGCAAAATAATCAAAAGGTTTTTCTGCTCTTTCCCTGTTTTGTTCCTCTGCAGAGCTGGGGCTCCGCATACATGGACTAAGCATTGCACGTGGGGCCTCATTTGTGGATGGGGGCACCACCTAAATATACACTGCAACCCCACCACCACCACCACGATGAGAATACGTTTTGAGCAAAAATCCTTTCTTCATACACACATCTGCTCACCAAACAATGGCCTGCGATGGACTTGCGTGCTGGAGGGAAGCCCGGATGGGGGCTTGCAAAGCATTTGTGCTTAGGGCACCCACATGCCTAGCACCGGTACTGTTCCTTTGTAAGTGTACTCTGTCCTGAAACTCTTTCTCTTTCCTCCACATCTGCATGTTCTACATAATAAAATGAACAAGCTAAACATATTTTGCATTAATTGCTGAATTTACCATTTTTAACAATATCCCCATAAACACTGGTGGTCCAGCTGACAGGCAAGGCCACTGGGATTTAATCACTGTGAGTGGGCACAGTGATTAAAAACTTCAACAGTTCTGCTGTGTCTGATTCATTTGTACCAGCATAACACACACCAACATGCCGCCACCACCACATCAGTGTCAACACAGTGCTGACATTTATCCACCACCCAAGGATTACCTGCTCTGTGGTAATCCTCTACAGAGTCTGTGTCCACCTCAGCTGATTAGAAAGTTACAGTACCATCTCCTTTTTATTTGCTCAGGTTACTGTATGATATGACAAGCATATTTGTAATTATAATTATGCCTATACAGGAAAATTTTCATTCCCTAATATATGATGACCAAAGCTACTCACATTCAAGCTCTTTAACTATGTATATGTAAATCACAAGTGGTCAAATAGTAGATTTATGATGCACTGCAAATATTTTGCATGTTCTTGTCCAAATTAAAAACACAGAAGTCAACTTTAAAGTATTGAGATCACTTTTTTTCCAGGATATAATGAGCAAAGTAATCCCATTCCAGTTTCAGAAGTGAGTAATTTGCAGTGTATCACCTTTATTACCTGTGAATGTGTTTGTGTCTAATTACAGTCTTAAAGGTAATCCAAGTGTTGTTTTATTTTAAAAAATGAAAAGAATGAAATACCATCATAGCTATGAAACAAAGTTCTGACCCATTTGTAGATGTAAATCAATGAAATGCAAATTTTGCGCAGGTGGTCTGTCTCAGGCTTTCGTGCTCTACTTGTTATTTACTTACAACACATGTTCAGCTTCTAGAAGTGTTTGTAGCATCTTTACTGTGTTAAGCAGCTATAATGGCTGCACATTGCTGTGATGTTTGTTTGACTACTGCATAATTTGTGCAGCGCTCTGTTAAATGTGTAAAATTATATTTGACTTTCCAACATAAAACATCAAACTCAAAGCATAAACTACCTGCCATATGGCTTGCCTTTTGGTTTAGAAACATTTATTCACTAATTATAGAAACAGGGGTGACTTTGAAGAGTTTTTAAAGGTTTTTACATAATCAGAAATCTGAAATCCAGTATCAGTGCCTGAGATGAAGGACATTGTTGAAAATGCAAAAACAATATTTCT
Source organism: Crenuchus spilurus (assembly GCA_036984385.1). Classification (NCBI taxonomy): domain Eukaryota; kingdom Metazoa; phylum Chordata; class Actinopteri; order Characiformes; family Crenuchidae; genus Crenuchus; species Crenuchus spilurus. Next base: position 4,902 of record BRDA01018057.1, on the reverse strand, counting down.
TTGTTCCAACAACCTGACTGAATGCCACCCAAGTGAATAAAAAAAAACAGTATTAATGCAATGGTTCAGTATTTTTATCTCATGGTTTTACTATCAGCTGAAGATTGCACCTGATGCCTGATTTATATTTGTGCCTTGCAGTCACGTGGTTTTGTTGTGGTCGGCGCCATGTTGAGTACCTCATGCAAGAAAAACAATGCACTTAAATTTGGCAAAGCAGAAGGAATACTCAGTAAAAAATTCTTACATTGGATATGACACATATTTATTATGACCTGAGCTATTTTGACCACTGGCCTTATTGAATTCAGTCTTTTCATGATATTTACATATATTTAATTCATAATCTTTTTTTAAAAAACAAAAAAATAATGAACAACAATTGACCGAATAGGTGTAGGCATTTGTTTATTTACTAAGCCACGTAGCTAAGCTACATGATTAAACACCACGTCATAATGTTAACTTTCTAAAGAAAAGTTGGTTGTAAATTAAAAACCCTAAAAGTAACTTAGCACAAATTTAATAATACCACAGTCTGCTGAAACTCTTATTAAAGTTTGACTACCAAAAGCAAATAAATTCTCACAGCAAATGAGCTAGCTCCCCAACTAGCTAACATTATTTTAGCTAATGCTAATGCTAGTTGTTAACCAAGAGTTACTCACTGGAGATAAAATGTGCATTGCAAAATTGACTGCTTTCCGTTGTTGTCCAGTTTGCCCATTTGATCTTGGCAAGCCATTTTCCCCTCCTTTCTGTGTCTTTGGTAAGTCTATAAAATGCTAATCCTTTTTTACCTTTTTAGTTGTAACACTAGGGTGACCCGACGTCCTCTTTTACCCGGACATGTCCTCTTTTTGAGACTTAAAAAACTGTCCGGGCGGAATTTCAGAAATGTCCGGGATTTTGTTTAATTAGAGCTTACATCAAATTTTGAGAAGCTTTTCGTTCACAAACTAGTCTCGCCCCCTCCCTCCTTACTCTGTTGAGTTCGCTTGAGTGAGAAGGGGGCGTGGTGAATTAGCCTAAAACTTTCTGATTGGACGGTCTGACTGTAGAGCTACTGTTATTGGTCGATAGCCTTCTCTGTACACATTTCATTGGACAGTCTGCACCTCAGTAGCTTTGTTTACGACAGGCAAAGCACATGTACCCACCCGCACCTCGAGCAGCTTTGCCGAAATGTAGAAGTAAGTTCTTGGATTAATTAAAAAAGAAATTCCAATGTTTTCGTCTTTGTCTCAGTCCATATGAAGCTGAGTGCCTGACGTGTAAAGCTGGGACTTACGTGTGTAGTGAATAAAGGTGTAAACGACCAACAAGCACACACCAGCAGTGAGGGGTGAGAGCTCATCTAAAATCAGTTTTTAAAATCTAAAATCAGAGTTTTTAGTAAATCAGAATGCAGCAGAGGTGTCTGTGCACCACGAAAGCTACAGGTCAGTGGACTGCATATCTGACTTGTTAAGAAAGGGTTTCACAGATTCCTAAACAGCTAAAAACATTCTGAAGTACTCAGACAAAGACAGAATTGTTACACAGCACAGTCATGTCATGGAAATGTATCATTTTGTTTTTGCATATTTGAAATGTAAAATAGTTTAAATAGCATTTAAGGGCAGTATTTTTTTCTGCATGTTAGAGTCATTAAGGGCCAATAAAGCCCTTTATAAAATAAAGCCCTTTCATATACATATCAGCCATATGCCTAGTGTACAACCTTTTTTTAAAATGTCCTTGTATGTGAACATGCAATACATTATACCCCGCACCCATAACTACCCCCCCACCCTGGGGTTAGGTGTCCTCTTTTTCACCATCTCAGATCTGGTCACCCTATGTAACACCCCATGGCACAGCATATTGAAGGCATGAATCAGACATCAGACCACCATGGTGGTAGCTTCGTGACATCAGCTGAAACCCATGATTACGAACATTTACAAAAGGTCTGAATTTAAGCAAATTAATTCTGAAGGTGGGTTGTCAAATTAACATAGCTGTGATTGTATTCACTATGTGTTTGCAACAGTTTTACAATAAATAAACTAAGAAGCCCTGAATATTGAAGTGTATTTCATATTTATAATTTGTTCTGCAAACAAAGTAGTTCTACAGAGGAATGTTCACTTCATATGAGTCAAGTCTAGCATCTCTGGGGAGGTGCAGTAGATTGGCAGTAATGATCTTAGCAAAACTGACAGACTCACATAAGGTCGGAAGTTAAAAATGCATTTATTGCTTTAGGCTGGCAGTTCTCATTTTTTCAACTCAAAAATTTGGTTAAATAATATTGTAAACAGCATGGTGAGCATGTGGAGATGATCTGTATTACTTGTTCCATGTTGCTCATACATGCAGCAAACCCTGTCACGTAGCATCTGTAACATCCTGAACCAAGTTCATACCAAACCAGGTGTGGTCCTAATATTCTAATATGTGTAAAGTGGGATCCTGGACCATTTTGGCAATTCAAAAATTGTTTAATAATAATGTATTGGATACTCTAAAACCATGACAAATTCATTTTTATTGGCTTACATTGTTCTGTCCTCTAAAGTGGGAAGGATGGCAGATTCAAGCCATTTGAGTTGCTCAAACAGGGGACGCAAGCCGGATAAAGGTCAAATATACAGTATGTGAGGCAGCACATCTGGTGAGGTCTTCATGCATAGCAACTCTTAAGTAATGACTCCAACCAATCAGACTATATGGTTGGAACTAAATGTTGTATATATTTACCAAGATAAACATCCGATAGGTAATAAATCTTTGCCGATTTACCAGGTACATCAGGTTTGTATTTGGTTTCCACTGTTTGCACATGTTGTAAGTGGCTCTGGATAAGAGTGTCTGCTAAATGAATAAATGTAAATGTACTTGTTAAGGGAGTTGTCTCTTTTTCTGCTCCATGACAACCTCACATTAAGCTGAGTATGGTACTTGACCCATATGATTTTTCTCCTTAAAATAAGGCGGCCACCAAAGAACTAGCCTTTCTGTCTGAGGCTTGTGGGAAAGCTTGCTGTGTGTGGAGAGATACAGCAGAAAAGGCAATGGGTTTTTCCAAAGGTCAGACCTCTTATTCACTCTGTAATCGTTTTATGAAGAAGCATCGTCATATGTTACGGAGTCATGCTCTGAATAGTTCCTTCCTTTGCTCTTCTTATCTTACTTTGGTCATCAGATTTGTAACTGATGCTTTACTAATTTATTCCCTGTGACACACCCACTAATACAAGATACAGGTCAGTTCATCTCTCAAAATGAAGAGAAAATGCATCACCTTACTGGACACCAGTGACTACTCGTCATTAAGTTATTAAACATGTATAGAACCTCCACATTATGTAAAGTACTACAACTATTCAGTACTACACCTTCCAAAATATTGGGACATTAAAGTATTTTACACTTAGTAATGAAATGTTTTGAAAAATGCTTTGGCACAGCAGATAAAAATTGCTTCAGGTGTTATTTTGTCCCATTCTTCCTGCAAACACGTCTTAAGGTGTGCAGCAGTACGGGGTTGTCGTTGCTGCACTTTTTTGTTAAGAAATTCTCCACACATTCTCTGTTGGGGATAGTTCAGGACTGCCAGCAGGCCAGGACAGCACCTGTACCCTCTACTTCTGCAGCCATGCCTTTGTAATGTGCGCAGCATGTGGTTTTGTATTGTCTTGTTGAAAATGTACGGATGTCCCTGGAAAATATGTCGTCTTGATATGTTGCTGTAAAATCTCAGCATTCAGAGTGTACTCAGAGTGTAAATGACCTTTGCTAAGGGCACTGACACAACTTCATAACATAACAGACCCTTACTTTTGCATTTTTGCTGATGACAGTCTGGATGGTCCTTTTTGTTTCTGATGGACCTTTTTGTCTTTTTTTTTTTTTTTTAATAAAAAAAGCTCTAGAATATTGATTCATCTGACCACAGTTCACATTTTTACTGTGTGATGGTCCATCCCAGATGCCTCTGACCTCAAAGAAGCCGTAGCTGCTTCTGGACATGGTTAACATAATACTACTTTCTTGCACAGTAAAGTTTTAAGTGACATTTGTGAGTGTAACTCTATTGTAGTGTTTAACAAAAGTTTACTAAAGTAATCCCGTGCTCATGTTTTTATATCAGGTATTGATGAATGACAGTCCTATCATGGCCATCTCAGTCCCCAGACCTCAACCCAATAGAAAACCTGTGGGGTGAGCAGAAGAGGAGAGTGTATAGGAGAAGACCCAGGACTCTGGACGATTTAGAGAGGTTGTGCAAAGAGGAATGATCGAAGATCCCTCTTCCTGTATTCTCCCATCTTGTGAAGAGTTATAGGAGAAGATTAAGTGCTGTCTTGTTGGCAAAAGGAGGTTGTACAAAGTACTAATACCAGGGGTACAAATAATTGTGGCACACATGATTTCATTCAAAAGATTTATTTCTTAATGTGTGATTTTTTCCCCAACAAATAAAGGCACTTGAATTAAAGCTTAGATTTTTTTCTTTTTGCCATTGTTGTCCTATATTATTTTTCTTAAAAAATAATTTATTAGAAGCCAAAGAACACTTCTTAACCAGGGGTGCCAATAATCATGGAGGGCAGTAGTTCAAGTTCAAACTGGTCACTGTTGGAGGCAGGTGTTTTAGTGTCATGGCCCCCAAACTATGGAACTCCTTACCTCAGTCACTCAGAGACTGCCCCACTCTATCCTTTTTCAAGACTCAGCTTAAAACCTATTTTTTCTCTCTACATTTTCATCCTTCTCCTCAATAATTTTTATTTTTTATTTTTTGTCCATGCTCCGTGAAGAGCCCTTGGGCTTGAGAAAGGCCTATATAAGTTCAACTTTATATATATATATAAAGATGCCAGGAACCACCTGAAACGCCACAATATATATATA
>BRDA01018054.1:0-32264 GCA_036984385.1 Crenuchus spilurus | reverse complement strand
AAACTAAAACTAAAGTGTTTTTATAAAGCAATTATATATTTACACGTTTACAGAGAGAGAGAGAGAGAGAGAGAGAGAGAGAGAGAGAGAGAGAAACAGACAATAGAGAGAGGAAGAGAGAAAGACACAGCGATAGATACACTCACTGGCCACTTCATTATGACCATCTCCTTATGTCTACACTCATTGTCTCCATTTAGCTACACTGAACATACAGGTGCACTTTGTACTGACTGTAGTCCATGTTTCTCTGTATAATTCAATGTTCTTTAATGGTCAGGACCCCCACAGAGCAGTTGGATCATTCTCAGTGACATTGATGTGGTGGTGGTATGTTAGTGTGTGTCAGAGCTGCTGATGTTCTTAAACACCTCAGTGTCACTACTGGAGTGAAAATACAGTAGTACAACAATCAGCCAACAGTGTCAGCAGTGAAGGACTAGAGGACAAACACAAACTCTGCTGAGCTACTGTCTCTGACTTCACATCTACAAGGTGGACCAACAAGGTAGGTGTGTCTAATAGAGTGGACAGTGAATCACCAGCAGCTCACACATTAAGACACCACCACCACAGAGTGTCACTGAGAATAATCCACCTAATCTGTGGTGGTCCTGATCATTGCAGAATAGGCTGAACAAAGCATATAGAGAAACTGATGAACTACAGTCTGTACACAGTGCACCTGTATGCTCAGTGGAGCTAAAATAAAACAATGAATGTAACATACATACATACATACATGCACAGAGAGAGAGAGAGAGAGAGAGAGAGAGAGAGAGAGAGAGAAAGTCAGACATATAGAGAGATAGATACAGGAACAATCGTTCTGCTGGTTATGAGAAAGTTTTGTTGTACAAATTTTGGCACAAACGTTACTGTCCATCATAGATTAGCCTTTGAGGGGATGTTAGCACTGAGCTAACAGTGCGGCAGGATGACATCACTGCTACTGTGCCAATACCAGGGCAACACAGTCTTAGGTTATCGCACCTGTGATTGGTACCAGCAGTTAGCTTAGGCTCAGCACTGTCCCTGTGACAACCAACACACACACACACACACACACACACACACACACTGCTGTAGAAGCCCTGTAATAATTATATTCACACATTCATATTTCATCAGAAACAATAGAGCGATTTATAGAGCAAATTCGGCATAAAAACATACAAGAAGAAGAGGAAAAGCAGAACAGGGACAAACAGAACCGAACCAAACTGAACAGACTCAGAAACATTTAGAGATTCAACCTGATCAGAAGACCAAAGACAACAGAAAAGAGAGAGATCTATATCAGTCAATAGGATGGAGACATTTAGAAATACACTGATGAGTAAAGAGATACCACACACACACACACACACACACACAAGTGATAGACTGATTGGGTGTTTCAGTGACTGATGCTGATATTTAGCAGTCAGAAAGGCTGATATATAATACAGATTTCATGTTATGTCTGATCAAACATACATATAACAAGTTTATCAGTCATGTCTTTATTTGCCTGTAGAATGAGACATTGACACTAGGTGGAGCTCTAACATTGTTATACAGCAGCTACACTGATAAGGCTGCCTGTAGGTGTTGCTGTAAATGTGGTATTTACTGTTTATCAGTGTCATGAGTGCAGGACAATTGTTTACAAATAATCAGTCAGTGCAAGACATCTACAAACAGCCATAATCAGCCTGATTAATCAGTCTATCACTAACATACACACACACACAGAGAGAATCCGTTCATCGACGCTCCGATGACACACTCGGGCTGAAGAGTCTGATCGAAACGCTGACTGTAATAAAAAGCCCTGAACACCATCGTATCCAGAGTAAAAGAGTGAAGAAATACAAATAAACTCCATCTGAACATCCATCTGATCTCCTCCTGCCCTTGACTGACGTTCCTCATGGACAAAACAGGTGGAGCTCCGACATGATTAGTGATAACGCCTTCAAATTAAAGCAGACTGTACAAAGAGTTAATATATCTAATACTGAGACTGTACAGACATACTTATTACTCTTATTACACGTGTTATTACTGTCTTATTACAACAGATGTGACAGAGGTTCTCAAGAGTTTTCAGCAGTTCCATGGAGAAAGGTCCCAAGACCAGGTTTGTCTTCTGATTGTCTATAAACTGAAGGTTTGAATCAGGGCATCCTCTAGAGTCCAGACACAGTCCTGCAGCAGCAGGGCGAACAGTTTCTCCATACAGAACGTTCCAGAATCTATAAACACCAGCAATGTCTGTTACACTGAACAACACCTAGAAGGTGGAGAAGCTGTAGGAGATGGAGAAGCTGTAGGAGGTGTATGATGTGGAGAAGGTGTAGGAGGTGGAGGTTTTGGTCATGTATTGTTTGGTGTCCAGCTTGCCTTGGCCTGATTGGCTAAAACAATCACAGTCCAGCTCAGCAGTGCAGAACTGGAGCTCAGTGATATGTAGGAGCTCTACAGATTCTCTTTAATGGGATTTTTATCAGCACAGAGCAGCACTGACAGGAGAACCTCCATTGCATTAGATTTTGGATCAGTACTGGTCTGACTGCTTTAGAACTGGATAATTAGCCTGGTTTGAATTTTGGTGACAAGTGGATAACTGTAGATAATCAAAGCTGGAATTCAGAGCCCATCATTCTCCACACATTTACATTTACATTTAAGGCATTTATAAGGTGCTTCATCCAGAGCGACTTACAGTTGGGGGATAGGTGCACTTCAGTCATGACCTGTTCAGGGATCAAACCGGCAACTTTAAGGTCACAAGACCAGATTCCTAACCACCAGGCCATGGCTGTCCCAAACACCATCAATTGTCTACCAAAGATCATCCTTTTCTAGCCAAACCTTAATTCTTCACCAAATACCTCTCAAAGACCATCATTCCCCAACAAACACCATCATTCTCCAACAAACACCATCACTCTAATACTGTAATTCTCCAACTAACACCATCATTCTCCAACAAACACCATCACTCTAATACTGTAATTCTCCAACTAACACCATCATTCGCCAAAACAAAAAAAAATTCTCAATCAAACAGCATCATTCTCTAACCATCATTCTCCAACAAATACCATTCTTCTTCAACAAACACCAGCATTCTTGATCAAATACCACCATTCTCAAGCACAATCATTCTCCAACAAACACCATCACTCTAATACTGTAATTCTCCAACTAACACCATCATTCGCCAAAAAAAAAAAAATTCTCAATCAAACAGCATCATTCTCTAACCATCATTCTCCAACAAATACCATTCTTCTCCAACAAACACCATCATTCTTAATGTAATGCCATCATTTGCCACTATACACCACAATTCTCCACCAAACATCAACATTCTCCAATCAGCCACCATCATTCTCCACTAAAACCATCAGTTATCACTAAACACCATCATTCTCAAACATCAACATTTTTTAACCAAAAACATCATTTTCCATCAAACATCAACCTTCTCCAATCAGACATCATTCTTCACTAAACACCATAAATTGTGATTAAACGCCATCATTCTCCATCATGAATCAACATTCTCCAATGAAACACCATCAAACGCCACTAAACACCTTCATTCTTCACTAAACTCCAATAGCCAATCTAAACGTTAAAGAAAATAGCATGAATGAACAAACTAAAGACTCAGTCAACATGTATAATAAACCAAGTGCAGACCTCTGCAGTACTCTTGGTTCTGAAAAGAACCTGTGTTTTCTGGTGTACTGGTTTTAAATGGTTTGCTGGTTTGGTGTAAAAAATGTGAGGTGAAGATGTTGAAGAAGCTCTCAGTCTAGATTCAGTAGAGACCAGTTTTCAATCCAAATTCTAAAGCAAGCCAGGGCAGTATGATGTTTTTTATTCTCTAATGGATGACAAAAAAAAAGCTCCTGGATCTATGTGATGTTTATAAAACTTCTATAGAACAGTTGGAGTGATTGCAGTATAAATATGTGTGGAATATATGTTCTGAAGGATCAGCAGCTCACTGCATGCTGGTATATATTTAATCTCATTCATATAATCCCACTGTAAATCTGAGTAGCTCCACACTGTCCAGTGACACCATTAGGTGAATCTTTGTGATCTTTCTACTGGACTGAACTAATAACCTGCCATACAGGGATTAGCAGGGGCTAACTGACTCACTGGGAACTGGGCACTGCCAAGTATTCAGGTAGCAGTGTCCAAAAGGCAACAGAACCCAATCTCTAAAGTTTTTCTGTTTTCCTGTCAAACAATGTTGGTAGAGCTGGAGGCTATGCCAGATCAGAAAGTTGGTAGAGCTAGAGGTTCTGCCTGGTCTGAAATGGTAGAGGTTCTGCAAAGTCTGATGTTGATCGAGCTGGTAGTTTTGCCAGGTCTGAAGGCTGGAGGTTCAGCTAGATCTGACATTTGTAGAGCTGGAGGTTCTTCTTGCTCTAAAGTTGGTAGGGCTGGAAATTCTGCTAGATTCTGCAGGCTTTGACGGTACTTTGTAGAGGGTTGTGTTGATGTGCTGCAGGTTTAAGCAGGTTGGCTGGTTTGGGTCAGTCGTTAGTGCTGTTATACTCTGGTTGTTGAGTGTGAATGGGGAAGGCCGGTGTTGTTGTATCCATGTGTGAAGGTGTTGTACGGGTGCATGCTGGGATACCCCATCAGTGAGCTGGGTGACATTGTGATAGTGTTGGGTGTCATGGTGACGCTATTGGGTGTCATGGTAGCGCTGTTGGGTGTCATGGCGGCAGAGTTAGGGGTCATGAGCGGGATGTCATCGGGTGAGCGGCGCAGGGTTAGTGCGTAATCCCTTGGAGAAGAGGCTGGGGTCAAACGCAGCGGGTCACACAGTGACCCGTCCTCCTTCTCCCCGGTAACTGAAGTGGTTGTATAGTTGAGATCATTGGGTGGGGCCTGGCGCTGGGGAACGGGCTGAGGGGGTGTGTCCTGGCGACTGCGTTTATCTTTGCGATAGTAGAGTGCAGCGAAGGCCAGTACATTGAGAAACAGAAGCGACGCTCCAACAGCTATGGTCACGCTTAGCTCGGTGGAGTAATCACGTGGATTAGCAATGACCAGTGGGCCGCTTCGGGCTGTGGACTGAGGCGGTGGGCGTTTGGCTGCTGTTCGGGCCTTGCCACCACCTCCTGGTCGAGGCGTGGAGCTGCGGGTGCTGTGCGTGGTCTGAGCCGGGGGAACTCGGGTGGTGGTGGAGGTGTAGTGAAACATGTCATGCAGGTTGTACAGATGGGGTACCAGGTGCTTCCAGAAGGCCACCTTGGTAGCACGGTAGTGGTCTCGAACGCGAGGCTTGAGGCCAATGTGCAAGTAGAACTGGTCATGAGGGCTATACTTGGACCAGGAAACCTCCTCAAAACGATTGGCCTTTGTGTGGATAAACTTAGTGTCCTGAGGAACAGGCTTATTGGGGTCTCTGTGGAGAGAGAGAAACTCCGTTTAGCACATAAACACACTTTTTCTTTGTGATGGTGAACTGGGTCAGTGTTCTGCTCTGTGATTGGTCAGGGTAGAGGCTGGATGGCATTATTTTATTAGTTAATATTATTTCTTCATACACTTCTTACGACCTAGACCATGAAGATACACAGCAGAAAAACATATCAGTCTGTACTCTGTGTGTTTGTCACTGTTTCTCTTGCTGGATTGTATCTGCAATTTCTTGGCTGATTTTTAAATCAAACCAGAATTTATGCTGAAATGAAGTCTCATGATGCCCTGAATTGAATTCATACATCTACACCTTTTATATGTGCTGTGATCAGAAGATCTGCTCTCACTCAGCACTAGAGGGCACTGTTTCACATTACAGATGAATTCCTGCACTTATCCTCTCTCTCTCTCACTAATTCTCTCCCTCTCTCTTTATGGCTCTCTCACTTTCTCCCCCCCTCTCTCTCTCCTTCTCTCTGTTTCCCTCTCTCCCTCTCTCTCTCTCTCTGACCTACTTCAGGATCATTTGGAGGTTATTTACACACCTGCCGTATACAACAGCAGAGCAGCAGAACCGGACATAAGCTGTTTTTTTTTTACTGTAAACATAATCAGAGTTCTGTCTTTATTATGTTCTCTGCCTGAGGACATACAGAACATTCAGTACTTCAGTACACATTACTCACTGTTCTTCATTATCACTGTGGACTTCTCTGTCATTTGGTATTCTGTTTTTTAGTAATAATTTATATATATTTGTACAACCCCAATTCCAAAAATGACATTCCAAACCTAATACACTTATATTTTATTCACAATAGAACGTAGAACACATATCAGATGTTGAAAATGAGACATTTGAATTAATTTAGAACTTGATGCTATTATCACATCTCAGAAATGTTGGGACAGGGCAACAATAGGCTGGAAAATAAGTGGTATGAAAAAAATATCTGGAGGAGCAATTTGCTACTAAGTCACATGACTGGGTATAAAAAGAGTATTATACAGAGACAGAGTCTCTCAGAAGCAAAGATGGGCAGAGTTTCACCAATTTGTGAAAAACTGAATCCACAAACAGGAAAATGTTCCTCAACATAGAATTCCAAAGACTTTGAATATCTCACCATCTAAAGTAAATAATATTAAAAGATTCAGAGTATCTTGAGAAACCCCTGTGCATAAGGGAAAACTGACAGTCAATATTGGATGTTCATGACTTTCGGGTCCTCAGAGGGTACTGCATTAAAAACAGGCATGATTCTGTGCTGTAAATCACTGTATAGGCTCAGGACAGGAACACATCCAGAAATCATTGCGAACACAGTTTGCTGCGCAATCCACAAATGCAAGTTAAAGCTGTATCATGAAGAAGAAGTAACATGTCAACATGAAATTACAGATGACATGTCCATGAGAAGAGCTACCATCCTTATTATCAGCTTATTATCAGTGCACAGTTCAAAAGCCTGCATCTCTCATGGTATTGGGTGACATTAGTACCTATGATGAAGACAGCTTACACATCTGGAAAGACACTATCAATGCTGAACAGTATATAGAGGTTTTAGAGCAATATATCTTCCCATTCAGACGTCTCTTTCAGGCAAGACCATGCTAAACCACATACTGTATCCATCACAGCAGCATGGCTTCACAGAAGAAGAGTGAACTGAACTGACCATATTTGGAGCTCCATGAAATGAAAAATCCAGAAAAGACCCAGAACTATTGAACAGCTACATCAGATAAGAATTGAGACAACTGTTAGAAACCTCTTTTTCATAGATGCATAAGACAGGTCATTGGAGTTCAGGGCTGCTGTACTGCTCCTAAATTCATGGCTCCACACACATGCTTTGTGACATTAGTTTCAAGACTAGCTGACTCCAAAACTATAGATTACATTTCAGAGACCTTGCCTCTAACTTTCAGTGACAACTGATCTGATTAACAAGCCTCCAAAGCTATCTGTTTAGTCTCACTGCCAAAAGGACTACTGAGCTAACCTTGGGGTCTCCTGACAACAGGACTGAAATCATTTCAAACCAATCACAACCTTTCTTTATTTTCTATCTTTATAATCGTTACACGGTTCCAAACCTGTATGTCTTTGTCTTTCTAAAGCATATATACTCTGCTGTTTTAAACAATAAACTGGGAAACTATTTTGAGAACAGACTCTGCCTCTGTTATCATTTGAACTCCCCCAGCGCGCTGCAGGCCGAGGAGGACGGAGGAATCCTGCATTCTACTGCCGTGTACAGCTCAGTATTTCAGTCGAACCTCAGAACCAACAAACGGTTCTAACAACAACATTCCTCTCCAAAAACTCCAGTACACAGTAAATCTGCCAGTGTTAAATCAACACTATTAGAGTTAAATGAACACTGGGAGTGTTACATTTTGACACCCTCAGTGTTAATTTAACTCTAACAGTGTTGAATTAACACTGGCAGATTTACTGTGTAACTGGTCTCCTCCCTTCTCATATGTTTACAAACTGTTGTTAAATGAAGAGGAGATGCTATACAATGGTAGACATCAGAGGTGGGAGTAAGTCCCTCATGTGCAAGTCACAAGCAAGTCTCAAGTCATTGCCTTCAAGTGTCAAGCAAGTCCCAAGTCACTGTGGTGAGAACCAAGCAAGTCAAGTCGAGTCCCTGCAATAAGTCAAGCAAGTCACAAGTCAAGTCAAACAAATATGGTCTGATCTGCCCCAGTTTACACATTTAAATCAATATAGACGGTCGTATACAAACTGAGGTTTATTTCAACATAAACTAAACCTATTAAACATAAAATATACCTCAAACATACAATTACATAACTTACTTAATGGCTTACTTCCCCCATCAAGAGTGTCACGCCATTTCTCCATAACCTATTAATGTATCTCTCGAAGGTGCTTCTTAATGAACATTTCTGAGTACAAAAAAGTATTGCATTGTAAACTGAATAGTAGATAAAATAAAAATAAAGTACTGTATACAAAAATAAATAAAAGCATACTGCCTGAAATGTAAACCTGTTACCTATGAAACAATGTCTGAAATGTTAATATTACAAACATTACAAAACATTACATCAAACCATGAAAACATTCACATAATGATTTAGTATGCCACATACTATTCATGCTATTTTGTCCAGTTCATATCCACACTAGCAAGCATCTCTGCCACAACATTAAAGAAATATTTAACTTTAGCATAACTTTCAAATTTAAGCAATCTTATCTTTACATATGCTAGATGTCAAGGTTGCTAGACAGTGTAGATACGAATAGAACAAAATAACATCAATAGCATGTGACATACAAAAACCACGTGTTTTTTTATATATATTAATTTTGTGTGTTTGTTATTCTGTATACATTTGGTCCGGTTAGGTTTGTTTTCATACTGCATTTTTGCGAGTGCACCAAGGACTTTTATTATGACACGCCCACGTACTGTCATCATCACTTACGTGGTGTGTGTCTTCCTACACTCAACACTGATTGGTTTGTAGAAGGACACACGTTTGATATGTTTAAATACTTTTATATACCGCTGCCACAGTTTCATTAGTTTAGTTTAGGTTGCTTTGTCATCCTGTTATATCCTTTTTCTCTCAGTATCTCAGAAAATAAGCTGCACATTTCAATATTTTCATGTGTTTTTAAGATGACTTTTCACATGTTCATCAGACCAAAATGATATTAAACATATGGCCTCCTCCTCGCTCCATGTGCTACAAGGGCTCATTATTGCTGCTGTTTAGCATTCTGCGTGCTGCTGTTTAGCGTTCTGCATGCTGCATGCACTATAAAATAAGCCGATCATGCTTCAAATTAAAATCTTCTAACATCATCTAACTTTGTTTTGAAATTGCATATATTTAAATAAAAAATCAAGTCTTTTTGAGTCATCTGTCTCAAGTCTAAGTCAAGTCTCAGGTCATAAAGATCAAGTCAAAGTCAAGTTGAGTCTTTTACCAGTGTTAGTCAAGTCCACAAAATTACGACTCGAGTCTGACTCGAGTCAAGTCATGAGACTCGAGTCCCCATCTCTGGTAGACAAGACCCTGACATGACAATGGTAGACATGACCCTGTCCCAACTTTTTTGAGATGTGTTGGTGCCATCAAGTTCTAAAAGTCTTACGAGTTCATATTTCACAAGGAATGGTAAAATGTCTCACTTTCAACAACAGTATTGTTCAATATTAATTGTTTATTGTGTCCTGTTTATTGTCTGTTATTGTCTTACCCAGTCTTGGCAAAGTTGGTCCAGTAAGTCATGACAACGGCACTGAGCATGATGTCATTGCGTGAGAAGTTGCACGGGAAAAGTTCTGTGGGTCCGATGAGCGGAACTCCGAACACGTACGGGATTTCGTCTCCGTGGGCGGAGTCGGCCCAGGCGGGCTTCATGGGGCTCTGGCAGTGGTGGTAGAATGCGTAGAAGAACGTTGGAGAACCGTAGCGAGCATGCAGGTCTGCTGTCACCATCGCTGGTTCCACCCACTGGTGGTCGGTAAACATGGCCACCAGTGTCTTGCGGCGCGTCTCGGGGTTGTCTCGGTCAGCCCAGTCTGTGTACATGAACTTTATGGTTTCCCTCAGCGTGTCCTTCCCCTCAGGGTAACCATACAGACCATCCACAAAGTCCGACACAGCAAAATCAAAATCCGACCCGGCGACCCCACCCTCCTCTGGCTCCACCACACCCTCTACAAAGCGAAGTCCCTCCCCCTGATTGACTCCCAGCATAATGTCATAGTTGAGGAACTCTCCCTGCTCCATCAGAACTTCTGGATCATCTGGAATGAGGTCTCCATCAATGACAGGACCAAAGGCAATGTGGAATCTTGCAGGCTGGATTTCCTGCTCCACCAGCTCTCTGTAACTACGCTTCTGCATACACAAAACCAGATCCTACACACAGGCACACATACACAAACAGACATACACATTGTTGTATTACCATACAGTCTGTAATTTAGCTCTATGAATAAGGAGATGTGATTAGAAAAGTGTGATGACCTACATGTGTGTCCAGCACATTACAGCCCACTCGCTCGGCCAGCATACGGGTGTATTTAACTGGCTGATAGTTTACTGACCAGCTGGACAGAGCAGATCCACTCTGGATAATCGCTCTGTGGAACAGACCTAGAGAGACAGCGATCGGGGGTATTTAAGTTAAAAAAAGTTTACTGTGTACTGCTATGTGCTTTGTGTGTGTGTGTTTGAAAATTTAATTGAATCAGACTGACTGAACACACAGTTGTATAATTAGCATACAGATTTGATAAAACATGGCTGAAGGATCAGTGCAAGAGAGAGGAGAACAGAAGAGAAGAGAGGAGAAGAAAGGAGAACAGATATAACAAATAAAAGATAAGACAAAAACAGGATAGAGGAAAACAGATGAGAACAGAAGAGAGAACAGATGAGAACCGAGGAAAACAGACAAGAACAGAGGAGTGTTTGGAAGGGAAACATTCTGATCAATCAAACTGATATATGTGATATATATACTCTCTCTCACACACCTACTTTGGTGATTGTGTGGTGTTTGTGATTTGTGGCGTTTGATAAGGGTGGTGTTTGTGATTTGTGGCGTTTGATAAGGGTGGTGTTTGTGATTTGTGGTGTTTGGTAATGTTGGTGTTTGTGATTTGTGGTGTTTGGTAATGTTGGTGTTTGTGATTTGTGGTTTTTGGTAATGGTGGTGTTTGTGATTTGTGGTGTTTGGTAATGTTGGTGTTTGTGATTTGTGGTTTTTGGTAATGGTAGTGTTTGTGATTTGTGGTGTTTGGTAATGTTGGTGTTTGTGATTTGTGGTGTTTGGTAATGTTGGTGTTTGTGAATTGTGGTGTTTGGTAATTGTGTGGTATTTGTGATTTGTGGCATTTGGTAATGTTGGTGTTTGTGATTTGTGGTGTTTGGTAATGTTGGTGTTTGTGATTTGTGGCATTTGGTAATGTTGGTGTTTGTGATTTGTGGTGTTTGGTAATGTTGGTGTTTGTGATTTGTGGTGTTTGGTAATGTTGGTGTTTGTGATTTGTGGTTTTTGGTAATGGTGGTGTTTGTGATTTGTGGTGTTTGGTAATGTTGGTGTTTGTGATTTGTGGTGTTTGGTAATGTTGGTGTTTGTGAATTGTGGTGTTTGGTAATGGTGGTGTTTGTGAATTGTGGTGTTTGGTAATGGTGGTGTTTGTGATTTGTGGTGTTTGGTAATGTTGGTGTTTGTGAATTGTGGTGTTTGGTAATGGTAGTGTTTGTGAATTGTGGTGTTTGGTAATGTTGGTGTTTGTGATGTGTGGTATTTGGTAATGGTAGTGTTTGTGATTTGTGGTGTTTGGTAATGTTGGTGTTTGTGATTTGTGGTATTTGGTAATGGTGGTGTTTGTGAATTGTGGTGTTTGGTAATTGTGTGGTATTTGTGATTTGTGGCATTTGGTAATGTTGGTGTTTGTGATTTGCGGCATTTGGTAATGTTGGTGTTTGTGATTTGTGGTGTTTGGTAATGTTGGTGTTTGTGATTTGTGGCATTTGGTAATGTTGGTGTTTGTGATTTGTGGTGTTTGGTAATGTTGGTGTTTGTGATTTGTGGTATTTGGTAATGGTAGTGTTTGATAATATTGGTGTTTGTGATTTGTGGCATTTGGTAATGGTGTTGTTTGGTAATAATAGTGTTTGGTAGTAGTAGTGTTTGGGAAATCTTACCCTCTGAGTGGTGAGAGAGAGTGAGCAGGCTGACACATGATGCTCCAATTCCTGATCCAAACACGGTGACCCGACCTGGATCTCCTCCGAAATATCCAATATTTTTACTGATCCAGCGCAGAGCCTGGATCTGATCCAGCAGACCATAATTTCCTTTAGCGGCCTGATCACCTGTACTCAGAAAACCTGAGGAACACACACACACACACACACACAGACACACGCACATACACACACTGTCAATAGAAGTGATTCAGGGGGTGGGGGGATCACATGTTTGTGTGTGTATATAAGTGTGTTTGTGTGTGAGTGTGTGTATTATTATTATTATTATTATTATTATTATTATTATTATTATTATTATTAATAACGTTACACTTATATAGCGCCTTTCTTGATATCCAAGGACACTTTACAATCAACACACTCTGTGTGTGTATAAGTGTATTTGTGTGTGTGTGTGTGTGTGTGTGTGTGTGTGTGTCTATGTGTGTGTGTGTGTATTTACCTAGTATTCCCACCCTGTAGTTGAGTGTGATGACAATGACGTTCCCGTAACTGGCAAGAACGCTGCCGTCCATGATGTTTCCGGTTCCCTCCATGTATGATCCTCCATGAATAAACAACATGACTGGCCGAGGGTCCTCGCGTGACTCACGCAGACCTAAATAAACAAACAAACACACAAACAAGTAAATAAAAAAATCAATCAGCCTGAGCCTCCCACTAACCCATACTGTACGTATATACATTATACTAAAGTTATGTGAATCTATACTACAGTAGTTTACTATATATAATATCTTAATCTTAATCTTAATAATATATACTATATATATAAAATAAGAGACTAACAGTATCCGGATCACCCAGATGCTGAAGTGGGATGTTAGTGATGAGATAATATCCACATGTACTGTCACACTATTAATGAATAAAAGTATGAATAAATGGATGAATAAAAAAACTCTTCTTAATTTTAAAAGAGCTAACACACTCTAAATGTATCTGGACATGTGTAACTGCCTGAGTGAACAGAGGAGATGGAGCAGATCAGTGCAGAGGTGAGATTATGATAAAAATTTACTTCTTTTCTGACTGAGTGAGTGTGTGTGTGTGTGTGTGTGTGTGTGTGTGAGAGAGGGAGAGAGAGAGACTAAAGACATGTTTACACATTCACTCTGAATCTCTCCAGCTGATGCAAGCTCACAGAAACCACACAGCCGATCCCACTTTACCAATTACAGATCAGATCAATCACTGATCAATATTTAACAGGAAAAATATTAAAAATGAATAAAAAAAACAACAGAGTGATGAAAACAGGACATACCATCATCTTCTGAATCAGCACCAGCTTTCTTAGTGCCTACAGAGAGAGAGAGATAGAGAGAGAGAGAGAGAGAGATACAGAGAGATACAGAGAGAGAAAGAGAGACCTTATCATAACCAGATACACTTCCAAAAGTCTAGACAGTATGTCTGTGTTTATATATCATGCCTGATGTTGTCTCTGTGTGTGTGTGTACGTACATTGTGTGTGACAGGGGAGTGTACAGTGCATGTGTTCATTGTTCTGTGAAGGAATGTATATGTGTACAGGTGTGTGTCTATTGTGTGTGTGTGTGTGTGTGTGTGTGGTGTATGTGTGTGTACTCACTGCTCTGTGTAGGTATGTATGTGTATAGGTGTGTGTGTGTGTGTGTACTCACTGCTCTGTGTAGGTATGTATGTGTATAGGTGTGTGTGTGTGTGTGTACTCACTGCTCTGTGTAGGTATGTATATCTGTATAGGTGTATGTGTGTGTGCGTGTGTGTGTCAGGGTTCTTGCAGGTTTCAGTGAGTTAAATTTAAGACCTTATTAAGACCTTTTAAGACCGTTCTCATTGAAATTTAAGACCAACATGACAAATTGCCCAAAACATTCTATTTCTATACAGAGAGGTGAAACAAGCCATCCATAAGCTGCAAAAACAGAAAAAATCCATCTGAGAAATTGCTACAATATTAGGAGTGGCAAAATCTGTATTGTATATGTAAAGAACGCATCGGTGAACTCATCAATGCAAAAAGACCTGAACGCCTACGGAAGACAACAGTGGTGGATGATCACAGAACAATCTCTGGTGAGACGACTAAAAATAGCTTTGATACGGATTACATGCATAAGATTTGAGTTCGGGCTTGACATGTTGTGGGGTGTCACAACAATAAAAATGTGAATAAAGTACGTGCTTGAAACACCAGCAGCTTCACAAACACCTTTTGCTTTGCACTTTATACCAAATAAGAAGGAAAGGAACCTAGCATGGCTTGCAGCATCACAACTTAAGTATCCTCCATATATATATATATATATATATACACACACAGCGCCCTCCATAATAATTGATTATTATTCTTTGGCTTCTAATACATTCTTTTTTAAGAAAAATAATATAGGACAACAATGCAAAAAAAGAGAAAAATCTAAGCTTTAATTCAAGTGCCTTTATTTGGTGGGGAAAAAAATCACACATTAAGAAATAAATCTTTTGAATGAAATCATGTGTGCCACAATTATTGCCCCCCCTGGTTTTAGTACTTTGTGCAACCTCCTTTTGCCAGCACTTAATTTTCTCCTATAACTCTTCAGAGGATGGGAGAATACAGAAAGAGGGATCTTCCACCATTCCTCTTTGCACCTCTCTAAATTGTCCAGAGTCCTGGGTCTTCTCCTATGCACTCTCCTCTTCAGCTCACCCCACAGGTTTTCTACTGGGTTGAGGTCTGGGGACTGAGATGGCCATGATAGGAGCTTGATTTTGTGCCTTGTGAGCCATTTTTGAGTAGATTTGGCCACATGTTTAGGGTCATTTTCTTGCTGAAAGACCCAGTGATGACCCATCTTCAGCTTTCGGGCAAAGGCCACCAGATTCTGATTCAAAATGTCCTGATATTTCAAAGAGTTCATGATCCCTTGTATCCTTACAAGGTTCCCAGGTCCTTTGGAGTAGAAACAGGCCCACAGCATCATTGATCCTCCCCCATACTTAACAGTGGGCATGAGGTGTTTTTCTGCATACTCATCCTTGGTGTTACGCTTACAGTGTTTGTTGCCAAAAAGCTGTATTTTGGTCTCATCTGACCAAAGCACGCGGTCCCAGTTAAAATCTCAGTACCACTTGGCAAACTCCACCCATTTACACTTATGAGTATAACTCAGAAAAGGCTTTCTCCATGCATGCCTCCCAAACAGCTTGTTGGCATGTAGATAGTGCCTGATGGTTGTTTGGGAGACCTCATAACCAGGGTTCTAAATTAACTTTTTTGATCACTAGCCAATGTGGCTGGTAACTCTATAAAGTTACTGGCCAATCAGAATTTCCACTAGCCAAATTTTATGCGGTAAAAATAAGAGAAATGAGTTCCACTGAAAGCATTTGATCTATCTATCTTTCTACGTACATATATTATTTGAGCCACGTCTTCAGTGCTCTTCTTCATCAGAATCTGAGCTACTCTCATTTTTTGCTGCACGTTTGTGCACAAAGTTAGGCCCAGCTGCCCCTAGTTACTTCGCTTCTACCTTGAGTTGCTCTTGGTCTTGCTCTCTGAAGTCTGTTCAGTGGTGTTAGCATTCATTTCCATGTTTTCTCAAGCTATTTTCACTACAAACTGTGCGCAGTGAATGGGCTTATAATGTCATGACGTAGCGCAGGGGTGCACACACTTTTTCAGCCTGTGACTACTTATCTAATGACTAAGTCAAAATGATCTACCTAATATAAAAATGCAATACACATATTTATTTATACAAATATTGACAATTTATGTGTACAATGTATGCTGGTGTACCTTGAATACCTACATGAACCCTTAATACACAATGCAACTGTGTACATGTTTTATATACATGCTTTACTCTGACTTGCACTGAATAGAATCAGTCAGGGATGTATAGTCTGGACAGTAGTTGCTGATAGCCAACCTCAAGTAAACCTCCAAATATTCATCAGTCATGATGGAAAAATATTTGGACTTAATGATCTTCATGTGTGAAAAGGCTAACACACTTCAAAAATGACAGTAAAAAAGTCCTCCACTCTGTATGGAAATTGTCAGTTTTAGGTTTCTTACACAGGCAGAACAAACATATATGTTAACAACTTACAGTGACAGGAGAACACGAACTGCTGGCCAACTTGAAAAAACGCTGGTTTACAAGTCCAGATGCTGTTTTATGAAGCGATAGCATAGACGGCCAATCACACGTTAGCAAGACATGGCAGAGCCAATGGAATGAGCTTGTGGGTGGTCTAATGTGAAACTTGATTCATGTTGAGTGGCTTGGATTACTGCTGGGTCCTAGTGCTCGACCAAGCTCCCTGTATGTCAATCAAGTGAGATGTTTTATAGCAGTGATGCCCAACCTTTTTCGGCCTGGGGGCCATATAAATTTCCAACATGCGTGTCACTCTTCACTCTTCTGTAATTTCAAAATCGCTGTTTGTACCAAGAATAAATACCAAGAGTTGGGCAGTATCAGATACGTCGGTGGACTCGTCAGCAGCAGTAGAAAACATTTAGAAACGTGCTGCTTTGTCCTTTAGTTTTGATTGGAGATGTTTCCCCATATCTTCCACTCACCTTGTAATTGTCATGCGAGAAAGGTTGACAACTTCAACTGCTTCTTTCTTTTCAGGACACATTTCCTCCTCCACTGCTAGTAAGCACTTTTTATGAATTCGCCGTCTGAAAAAGTAAAGATCTGTCCACTTTTCTTGGACTCAGAGTCAACTTTTTGTTTCTTCGGCTCTCCCATTTCACCAGTGCACAAATGTTGAATCTCACGGTACCACTCACGTTGCTACCAAAAGGAAATGCAGAAAAGGTGCTTGTGTATGGCAGTTTTCTGTCACACATTGGGCTGGAGGTTTTTGGGGATCTGGCAACCCTAATCGCAACTCCGTAAACAGAGCTGGTCGTCTATAATTCTTAAGAATAATAATCATGTCATAGTTAATTTGACATACAACACACAAGAATCATATTTTTTCTTGTAATATATAAATACAAATATATAATTAAAGTATTATACTCTTGTAAATAGACGATCGCAACCAGGGTTGCCATGTTTGTGAAAATGCATTCACTGGTAAACTTTCCGAGGGGGGATGCAGGGATTTTTGCACTAAATAGATAGAAAATAAAATGAACAATATAATGATTTATTTTTATGCTTTTGTGATTGGGTGCTTTATATTTTATCAATAGATAGATTTTATGTAGATAGTATCAACTTGTGTATGGCAGTTTTCTGTCATACATTGGGCTGGAGGATTTGGGGGATCTGGCAACCCTGAACGCAACTCCGTAAACAGAGCTGGTCGTCAATAGTCCTCGTGGACATGACTGACGTGAATATTAGAATACCGCAGAAATCCATCAAAGAAAGATTGAGAGATGCCCTACCGTTAGGATAGATAATTTTCCTTCCCTTTGTTAACATGCTGAGGCCGGGGCCGGATAGCACTGTGTAGGCCGTAGGTTGGGTGGCGAGGACGGATGATAGGCTGACGTCTATTTTTTTATGCCATGCGATCTACCCACACTACCTTTGCGATCGACCGGTGCACTCCTGACGTGACGTTTAGGCATATAGTGGGAAATGTAGGAAGTACTGCCAGGGGATGAATGACCGAGAACGGAGTCTTATGTATCATGCATGTAATACATCTTGCATCACTGGCTAAATTGGCTAGTAAATTTTTATTAACACCCGCCAAATTGATTTTTTACCCGCATTTGGCGGGTTGGCGGGTGTTAATTTAGAACCCTGCTCATAACCCCAAGATGCTACCATTTGATTCAATTCTCTTACAGTGAGCTTTGGAGAACTTTTTACTTCTCTTACCAAACTTCTCACTGTGCATGGTGGCAAGATATACTTGCGTCCTCTTCGAGGCTTGTTTGTCACAGTTCCAGATGTTTTGAACATTTTGATGATTGCTTTGACTGTAGATAAGGATATCTCCAGGTGAGTGGCTATTTTCTTGTAGCCATTACCTGATTTATGAAGGTCAACACACATCTGCCTTACCTGAATAGTGTCTTCTCTTGTCTTTCCCATGTTTAAGAGTGAATAAAAGAAATAGGCCTTTGTGTGATGCCATATTTATACCCCAGGGAAACAGGAAATTATTAATTACTAATTAAAGGTTTCTAGATACTTTGATCTACTTTATAAACTACAGTAGAAATGACAAAAATGGTTCAAATACATTTATTTCCAAGAAATTTGTTAAGGGTGCCAATAATTGTGGAACAGATCATTTTATGGGAAATAATTATTTCTTAGTCAGGATTTGTTCTTTCTTAATTTTTTTTCCATTTGAGTTGAAGGTTGCTTTTTACTAAACTTTTTCAGAGTGAGATTATTCCTTTGCAATAAAAAATGTATTTATTTTAAGGCTTTTAACACTTTTAACTAAGGATGCCAATAATTATATATATGTGCTTGCTGAAAAGTTTTGCACCTGAAATAGTGAGTTATTTACAACTTTTTCAGTTCCTTAGTTTAGTTTACTACATACACTTCAGTAAAATCGTGAATAACGCCATATCCAATAACACAGGGAAAAAGTCACAAGTCGGGAAAAAAGTCGCTAAAACTAGGTAAGTACAGCGACAAAACTGCTAAATTGCTAATTCTCTTGGCAACCAGTGTTGCCAGATCTCACAATAGAAACAAGCAATCAGCTCTATGAAAACAAAGCCCAAAATAAGCCCAACTGGCAACCCACCACATTCTGTTAAACAGAGGCCACTTTTAAACAGTATAAAGGTAAACACTTATTATGACATTACACCTAAACAACACCAAAATTATGCTAAACACTTTTAATGTAAACATTTTGAATAACTTAAATTATTTAATACATTCTTTGAATAACTTAAAATCTTTTAAGCTCTGATCAAAATAAAAGTGCATTTTGTCTGGTGTATTTTGATCTCATTGTCCATCAAAGCAGATCCAGTGAGTTCTCCAAGATGGTCTACAGCACTTTTGATGTGGTCAACACAATTGATGTGTGGCAAGCTGGGAGATAAGAGTTTCACTCAAAGAAAGCCCAAATAAGCAATTTCACGTTCAAAAACAAGTCCAAAAAAAACCCGCAACCCGCGACTCACGAGATTTGCAAGCGACTTTAGAAAAAACAAGCCCAACTTATAATAAGCGAACTTGGCAACACTGTTGGCAACAGACATGTTATCATAAGGTTATCATGGGCTTTGTAGTTCTCACAGTGGTAGTAGTCCCACCGAGAAACACAGAGAACATAACTACATTTACTCTGATGCATTTAGTAGACGTTAGCAGAAATTAGCAAAACTAACGTCCAATTAGACTATGCTTTTTTGGAATTAAAAGTAAAAATTTAAGACTTTAATAAATTTAATTTAAGACCTTGAATGGATATCTGGCCATTTTTAAGACTTTTTAAGACCCCACAGTAACCCTGGTGTGTGTGTGTGTGTGTTCTCACTGCTCTGTGTAGGTATGTATATATGTGTGTGTATGGTGTTTGTGTTTGTGTGTGTGTGTGTGCGTGTGTGTACTCACTGCTCTGTGTAGGTATGTATATGTTGAGGTACAGGCAGTCTTCGCTCTGCTCCTGCAGGTATGTTGCGACTGTGTCCAGGTTGTATGTGGCCCAGATAGGCATCATGATGTCCGGCACGGCATTCCGCACGGTCTGTGGGCACACGGGTGGGAATCTGGTGGCGTTCCGGACTCCGGACCAGGCTGAGGGTGCATCAGGGGGCATGAAGCGCTTCTCCCCAACTGGGGGCGCAGCATACGGGACGCCCAGGTACTGATCCACCAAGCCGAGACCCTCAGCCCCCACAGGGACCCGCAGACCCCGCAAACGACCTAGAGCTGTATTCACTGTCGGCTGGTAGCTCAGCGCTGTCACCATGGAAACACACCACGGCAACCACACCCAACACACCCCGCCCAGGGAGAAGGTCAGAGGTCGCCAGAGCTGGTGTGTGTGTGGGTGACCTCTCGTCTGTGTGTGCCACATGGTCTCTCTCACCACACCTCACACACTTACACACACTCTCACACAGATAACTGTGACTGGACTCACACAAACATGTACACACACTGTCAATTACAGTTCACCACCTCCACACACACTCACACACAGGCTTAGGTAGGTGTGAAGCTCCGCCCTTCAGCCAGGTGGCTTCTGTACAGGTGATGCCATTGGTCAGAGGATCTGCAGGTAAAACTCTGCTGCTCCTCACAGCTCAAACTCCACCTAAACACACACACACACACACACATTAAAGGAATGACTAATTTAAAAGTCATATGGAGATGGTGGAGTTGAGATGAGGTGGTGATGATGATCATCCAACATCCTCAAGCTCTTGTGGCTGAATACAATCAAATCCTCACAGCAAAGCTCCAAAATCTAGTAAAGTCTTTCCTGAACAGTAAAGTCTTCAACATCCTTGATATCTGAATAAACAGTGAATGAGCAGGTGTCCCTATATTTTTTTACTTAGCATGCATAAGCTGCTCCGGATGTTCATGAGGAGGTGGGTGGAGGACACCACAGTGGGAGGCCTGTGAAAGTCCCAATCCAGCCTTCAGACTTCATCTAAAGCCTCAAGGACATGATCAGATCACCTTTTTATGAGGTGTAGATAGTTGTGTAACGAGTGTGTTTGAGTGTAGACTCTGTGCTCCTCAGATAGTTCAGTCCAGAATGAGGTCTTGGCACTCCGCCTTCACTGAAACGATGGCGATGTCATCCATAAATAACACTACACACGTTCTACAGCTGAACGGTCTCTGCGCTGCTGTAACATTCATGAGTCAAATGAAGTTAAAGTGATGATGAGCTTTATTAAACATTTACTTCAGACACAGACTGAGAGCTGAGCTGGGCTTTACTCCAATTCTACTGTAGCTCATGAGTCCAGTGTGAGAACAATGGCACTGTTTACAGTTTACATCTCATTCAATACCAAACCACCCAAACCTGTCAGAGGAACCCACACAGAAACTGGGAGCTTGTGGATAAGGTTTGGTCTGACTGGACATGAATGATTAAGGCAGCTAACCACCAACTGCTCCATGTGCACTGTGGGCACCACTCAAGGCATGTGTGTTCACTACTCACTAGTGTGTTCACTACTGTGTGTGTTTAACTGTACAGATGGTCAATGTGTCACTTTCAGTTTCACTTTAACATGGAAACTCCATCCAGATGTGAACTCAAACCCAAAAGTTGTGTTTACCACCAACTCACTATGCCACAATCTCAGCGCTGGTGCTAACATTGGCATCAGTAATACCACACTGCAGTTAAAGTACTGAAAACTACTATCACCAATAGTATACTGCTAGTAAATATAGTATTCAGCATTTCTACTGAATTTGTACATTCCATTGGGGGTGCTAAAACAGCTAAAAATATTTTTTATGCATGGAAATATAGAAATAGATTCCTCATAAAAATATATGTATATACCAGTGGCGGATGCTGGTCTTTCAAGGTGGGGAGGCTCAATTTCGGGCTACATCATAAAATGTGTCGGTTTATTTATACGTAAATTCTACCCTCCATTCCTTTTCAAGAAAATGATCTGTGATCCTGTCGTACCAACAAGGCGTCTTTTCCAGGGACTTCACTAGTGTCCTCTCAATGGCCAGCAGAGCTAGGCTGCTTAAACGGCCTTGGCTCATGGTGTTGCGGGTGTAAGACTTGAGCAGCTTTAAACAGGAGAAGCTCTCTACACCTGCTAGCTCGCTAGCTGGGACTGGCGCGAGGCTAGTGTGAAGTGTGTCTGCCTGTTAGTGCTTTGTGACGATGGAGAGGCTCAGCAGCACCCGCTGGCCAGAAACTTTGATAGAAGTCAGAAAGAGTGATAGAAGTCAGTCTCCAAACACAAGCAGCTACAAAAAAACACCAGAAATAGAAGCTCGATTTGTCGCTAGTCGTTTTTAACAAAGAAAATGCCGCTAAGATGATTAGGAAAGTCTTCGGTTCAACTCAGAACAGAATGAAAATTTTAAAAATGCTCCCACGAATGTTTGCACAAAAAGATCACTGATTCGCTCATTTAGCTGTCAATCAAAAAGGGATTCAGCCGCAGACAGATCATCCAATCATCATGCAGAAGCTGAGCGTCCGGGCCAGCCGAGGCCAGCCCACTGCCCCATAGACCCTCAGAGACGCTGAGCGTCCGATGGGCGGGACAAACCCCAGCATTTATCCAATGACTTGTCTCGTTTCGCTGCATGCTTTGCTTTGCCATTGAACTCTGTGGATGCTGAGCTGCAGGAATGAGTGAGAGGAAAGCTGCGTCGTTACCAGTGATAAGAAGCTGATTCTGAACAAAAGTTGAGCGCGTTGTAGCACATATTTAGTCAATGACATGTACACATAACAGTATATTATTGATCACTTATTTTTTTACATTTTAGGGGAAGCTGAGCTTCCCTTGCAGTCTTAGAGCAATCGCCTCTGGTATATACATATGTCCTTTTTCATGATAAAATGTATTAATTAATTTTTTGTCTATACATTTACTTGTGTGTATTTATTTATTTATTTATTCATTTATATGTGCATTTATTTATTTATACTTAAGTCATTTTTCTTCATATGCAGAGTTGTCTTTTTGTAGTTTCTCTCTGTGTGAGACTTTTAATTTACAAATAAGGAACAATTTTGTATTTTAGATCAATCCAGTGTCACAGAAAGTGCATCAGAAATAATGCTAGTGGTGATTTAGAAGTGATGTTAGCGCTAATTTTCTACATTTTACTGTAGCTTATTGTGTTCAATGTCACAGGAGACATTAGCAGTGATACTGTCAATCACTGCAAACCTCACACCACAGGTGCTTTATCTCACACCAATTTCTTTTCTTCTTTTATTCCTCTAAAATGAGCAGCTGTGTGCAACACCACCTTTCAAAAATACACCACCCTGGTTGTGTGATTGTACCTGGTAAAATTACCATGGTACATTCAAATGTACCACATTAAAATATGGCATTATAAATTAATAAGTATGGTACTACAGATTACTGCTGTAATTATTACCACAGTACCGACTATTACTGTAATTATTAACACGGTATCTTATTACTGTATTTATTAACACAGTACAACAGACTATTAATGTACTTAAACTACACGTTGTAGACAAAGACAGGAGCATACTGTAACATCAACATCAAGCACTGACATATACAATGATCAACAAAGACTGAACACATCAGGGAGGATTTTATACACAATATGATAAATAACACATAAATGAGAGACAGGTGCAATCAATTACACAACCTGAAGTGATAGGGGGTGTAGACATGACAAGCACATGACAAAGAAGCAGGGAGGCTGTAGCACTCAGCAGCCATGGCTTAGGGTGTGATATAGCCCCCCTGTCAAGGTGCCTTGACCCAAGGTGCAGAGATGGGGCGACACAGAACAGAAGGACTGGGGAACACGGAGTCTCGGTGAAAAAAACAAAACCAGAAAACAAGAACATGAAACAACATGATGCAGAAAACATGAAACAGGAACAAACAACACTACATCAAAAAGAGCACTGCCCACCTCAAATGTTCATGCAAGAACAATTTAAGTGTCCACACCACGACATCCAGGGCAGTGCGGAACACAGAACCCCAGAAAACTTGGGACCATGGTTGGCCTATAGCCATGTCCAGGGCTATGAGCTGAGCAGTGTAGATGAGTCGTGCAGCAGGGAAAGGGGGAGCAGCCCACTTGGCCAGAGTTACAGGGGGGGCAGCCCACATGGCCAGAGTGACAGGGGGATGGCCCACGTGGCTGGTGTGACAGGGGACCAAGCGGTTGTGACTGCCTGAAAGATGGGGGAGTAGCCCTCCTGGCTGCTGTGACGTTGGGAGGAGCGGCTGTAATTGCCCTGAAGTGGGGAACAGCTCTCCTGGCTTCTGTGACATTGGGAGGAATGGCTGTGACCACCTGGAAAGGGAAGAATCCCAGTGGATTTCCTGTTTGCAACCAAGGCCTCCAAAACATCAGCAGCAGAGAGCGTGGCCTCCGTGAAAGCAGGAGCAGAGGACAAGACCTCCATGATTTCAGGAACTGAGGGCATAGCCTCAGTGAGTTCAGGAGCAGAGAGTGTGGGCACTGTGAGTTCAGGAGCAGAGGATGTGGGCACTGAGTTCAGGAGCGGAGGGTGTGGCCACTGTGACTGGCAGCTGAGCAGGGGGTGGGGTCACCATCACTGGCTGAGCAGGGGGTATGGCCACCATTGCTGTCTGAGTAGGTGAGGCCTCCAAGACAGCAGGAGCAGAGGGTGTGACCTCTGTGACTGGCAGAGCAGAGTGTGAGGCCTCTGTAACAGCAGGAGCAGAGGGCGTGACCTCTGTGACAAGTAGAGTAGAGTGTGAGGTCTCTGTGACAACAGGAGCGGAGGTCATGACCTCCATGACAGGCCAGAGGGAGAGTGAGGCCTCTATGACAGGCTGGAGAAGGAATGTAGTCCCAGCAGTTACCAGCTCTGTCATAGTAGCCATCTATACAGTAGCAGCCAGCTCTGTCATCATTTCATGCTTAACCCTGGTGACACGTGATGTCATGAAGGCTTGCTGCCTCATGGAGGGATATCTTATCATTGTAGCTCACACTGTGGTAGATGTCCTGTGTGTTGCTGTTGCCTTCTCGGATGTGGAGTAGCGAGCCATTGAGATGGAAGCTAACCCGAGCTGCTCCATATCCCTGCTCTTCCTCCTAGTCTCCGCCTCCTGTTTAGTGGTCTGAGCACCATGTTGACTCCGCTTCCTGAAGTCTCCCTCTGGGACATGTTCGTGTTGTTCCCTCTGATGGAGTAAGTGAGCTGGATCGTTGAACCAGAAAAGCTTCAGGCACTCAAGGTCCAGAGCGGGCTCCATCATGACCTCCTCTCCTGAGACTTCAGACTCTTCCTATGGAGTCACTTCCGTGGTGAAAGTGATGGCTCCCACACAAACAGGTGATGCACAGTCCAGCTCCCACCCTCCCATGGCAATGTCTGTTGGGCTCCTGCCCTCCAGTCTGGTATGATCTGAGGGTATCCCCTTCAAAATATTCCTTCCTGGGAGCTTCAGCAAAAGGGTCCACCCACCAGGGCTTTAAGACAGGCTGGGGAATCACCAGCTTCCAAGCACCGCCTCTGAGAGCTGCACTTTGTAGGGGGTCATTCATTTTGTCAGTTGTCGAGGTGGTGGTGTGGAGATCGGAAGCAGAAGTAAATCCAAATGTAAACGTTTAATGACAAAAACCAAACATAAAGCACACATTGTAGACAAACAGGAGCATACCGTAACATCAGCCATCAAGCACTAACATATACAATGACCAACAAAGACTGAACACATCAGGGAAGGTTTTAGACACAACATGATCACACATAAACAAGAGGCAGGTGGAAACAGTTACACAACCTGACGTGACAGGGGGTGTAGATATGACAAGCACATGATAGACAAAGCAGCCATGGCTTGGGGTGTGACAGTTCCTGATGGTTTTGTTATAGTGTCTAATTGTATTTATTTGTTTTTCTGATGGTGTGAAGTCAAACTGTAAAGAAACATTGTCAGTGTGTTGTCAGTACATTGTCAGAATGCTGTCAGTAAGTTGTTGGTCTGAATGTTATGGCGATAGCAGGGGTTTCGATTTAGAGTTTACAGTGCAGACAGTCAGAAGGGTCAGTGATACAATAACAATCACTTACTGTTATGATACAGTGTGACGCTCCACCACAAAACCTCAATCAGCTAAACACACAGACACTCACATCTTGAGGTATGGTAAGAGTGGTTTCTGTATCAAGCACCCGATTTCAGACAGCTTTGTAATCTGAAATCAATGCCTCTGTGTGTGTGTGTGTGTGTGTAGGAGTGCAGAGTGATCTGGTTAAAGCCCATAATTACAAACATAGACACCACTATTATATGGAGGTGTTCAGGCTGTAGCCCTAGTGGGTGGGGCTAAACTGCTGTACGCTGAATGGGTGGAGCTACAGGTGACAGATTGAGGAAATAAAACTCCCCTAAAACACTGAAGGTCTCATGGTGACAGTGTGTTTTATTTGTGTTGTAATAAGTTTGAGAGGATCCAGGAGAACTAGTGGAACATAGCAGAAGCACTGAGTCATACAGTCATGGCCGAAAGTGTTGGCACCCCTGAATTTTTCCAGAAAATGAAGCATTTCTTCCAGAAAATGATTGCAATTACACATGTTTTGTTATACACATGTTTATTTCCTTCGTGTGTATTGGAACAACACAAAAAACGGAGGAAAAAATTTGACATAATTTCACACAAAACTCCAAAAATGGGCCGGACAAAATTATTGGCACCTTTTCAAAATTGAGGGTAAATAACAAACTCACCTGTGATAAGTAACAGGTGTGGGCAATTTAAAAATCACACCTGAAACCAGATAGAAAGGAGGGAAGTTGACTCAGTCTTTGCATTGTGTGTCTGTGTGTGCCACAATAAGCATGGAGAACAGAAAGAGGAGAAGAGAAAAATATCAACAATCTCAAGGTTACAAGTCCATCTCCAGAGATCTTGATGTTCCTTTGTCCACTGTGCGCAACATAATCAAGAAGTTTACAACCTATGGCACTGTAGCTAATCGCCTTGGACATGGACGGAGGAGAAAAATTGATAAAAGGTTGCAACGCAGGATAGTCCGGATGGTGGATAAGCAGCCTCAATCAAGTTCCAAAGAAATTCAAGCTATCCTGCAGGCGCAGGGTGCATCAGTGTGACTGTAGTTTGCCAAAATGTATGTAAGTAAGTCAAAATCCTTCTGGGAAAACATCTTATGGACAGATGAGACCAAGATAGAGCTTTTTGGTAAAGCACATCATTCTACTGTTTACCGAAAATGGAATGAGGCCTACAAAGAAAAGAACACAGTACCTACAGTCAAATATGGTGGAGGTTCAAAGATGTTTTGGGGTTGTTTTGCTGCCTCTGGAACTGGGTGCCTTGACTGTGTGCAAGGCATCATGAAATCTGAAGATTACCAAAGGATTTTGGGTCGCAATGTAGGGCCCAGTGTCAGAAAGCTGGGTGTGCGTCCTAGGTCATGGGTCTTCCAGCAGGACAATGACCCCAATCATACTTCAAAAAGCATGCAGAAATGGATGGAAACAAAACGCTGGAGAGTTCTAAAGTGGCCAGCAATGAGTCCGGATCTAAATCCCATTGAACACCTGTGGAGAGATCTTAAAATTGCTGTTGGGAGAAAGCACCCATCAAATATGAGAGACTTGGAGCAGTTTGCAATAGAAGAGTGGTCCAAAATTCCAGTTGAAAGGTGTAAGAAGCTTGTTGATGGTTATAGGAAGCGATTGATTTCAGTAATTTTTTCCAAAGGGTGTGCAACCAAATATTAAGTGCCAATAATTTTGTCTGGCCCATTTTTGGAGTTTTGTGTGAAAATATGTCAAATTTGCCTTTTTCCCCTCTGTTTTTGTGTTGTACCAATACACATAAAGGAAATAAACATGTGTATAACAAAACAAGTGTAATTGCAATAATTTTCTGGGAGAAATTCAGGGGTGCGAACACTTTTGGCCATGACTGTATGTAATGAGTACAGCTGATCTCTGACATCATTTACATCCTGTTTTCAGTTCCAAATTCCTGCACCTTTCAAGACTACTTCAATATTTAATTATTTCACACTGAAGTCCCACTTTTACTCTGTCTCTCTACCTCTTTATATATCTCTGTATCTTTACTTCTCCCTCTCCCTATATCCCTCTCTATATCTCTCCATCTCTCTCTACATCTCCCCGTCTCTCTTTAATCATACTCTTTTTTTAACACACTTTTACATTACCCTACATTTACACAATATATGCTTTTCCCCACTATATTATATTTTACTATTTTATATATTTCATTATTCAATGGAACACTGTATTCTCATAGTGCACTGTTATATCATGCACATCCTTCTACACTGTACAGAGGTAACCCTACTTACGAGTTTAATTCGTGCAGGAGCCCAGCTCGTTAGCTGGTTTGCTCGTTAGCTGGATGCATTTTCCCCATAAGAATACACGTAAAACTGATTAATCCGTGTCAGCCGGCCAATATACAGTATGCTTTAATATGCTAATTAATATGTTTATATGTTTTATTTTATATAAAACACATGAAAATGAATTTTGTAGTTAAAAAGTAACAAATAATATTAAATAGAATGATAATAGAAAAATAAATTAGCCCTATACCTTTGTGGAGACGACGGCGCTCGTGTAGGCTGGTGCCTAAGGAGAGGGAGACCGACGGTGCTCGTGTAGGCTGGCGGCTAAGGAGGAGAGGAGGACGGGCGTACGTGTATGGCATGGTTACATTCATCATATGAAAAGTAAAAGTAAAATTATGTAGTAGTAATGACTGACCTCTTCTTCTACGCTAGCATCTAGGGGATGCTACGACCGACCGCGCCCCTAGCGGTTGGCATACTTGAACTAATTTATGCTACTCATTACTTGGAATTTTACTCATTACCTGGAGCAAAAATATTCAGAGATCTCGACTCGTTACCTGGAATGCTCGTTAGTGGGGATGCTCGTAAGTAGGGTTACCACTGTACTATATAATTTTATACTGTGCTTTGTAATACGACACTCTATATTCTTACAGTATACACATTGTTCTGCACTGTACTGATACTCTATATTACTCTATAGAGCCGTGCAGAGACCTTTGGAGGGGCAGGTGCTCAAAGTCAAAAGGGGGTACATGGACCACGAATTTGAAACATCATACAGAAACATACCTTACAATATACTGTAACTGGTTGATTTGTAGCAACCCAAATTCATAAAGAATGGAAGGTTATAAAAGTTACATATTTTATATTTATGCATATTTGCATTTGTAATGCATTTTACGCATATGTATATTTAATTTGTGTGTATACAAATGTTATAAACAAGTTCTGATTTGTTTAAATGAGAGGTTAAGAAAATCACAATTCAAAGTCTTCTAATTATTATTGTTGTATTTATACTAATATAGTCCAAAATGATGTGAATACACATGTACATTGCATAGTTTTAGTGAAATAACCTATGCCTCATTGCCTCTAGAAACATACATGTAGACAAAACACTACAACTCACTTGACAGTAAAATTATACATATAATTATAATATATAATAAACATATCAATTATACATCTCTCTGATGCACTTTGTCCATGACAAAAGAAACATATAGAAACAAAAAGAAGCCATACATACAGGCATACAGACATACTTTTCCCCCTCAGCACGCTGTGTGCTTCATTAGCGGCTATAACTTATGAGTGTGTGTGCAGAGTCAGATGCACACAGGATGCTGCTCACTTCAATAACTTCGTCAGTCATGTTGCAAGAATACACCGTGGCGTGTACAAACAAATACCGCTGCAAAACCTACTCACTGGACCGTCAGTTGTATGGTGTCATAACAGGCTCAGCTTAAGCTTAAGCGTAAAACAGGTATTGTAAACGAAAGTTTTAAGTATCATAAATGTAAATCTGTACATGAAACTGTAAAATCGTAAATTAAAAACATAATCATAAACAAAAATACTGGTTGTAAATGTAATACTTACACTTTCACTTCTCATTTTTATTTTTCACTTCACAAATTATGGTTATGATAAATTTATTTTATTGATTAAATAAATAATTAATTTATTAATTATATTACCTATTTTGATGGGGGTGGGGCTCAACGCTCATTGACGAGAGGGACAGGATATTACAACATCACTTCAGCTTAAAACAAACCCCACAAAATGAGTGGGTGTCACTACCTAATCCGTTCACCCTGCCTGATTTGTACCACGAATGCGTCATTTCTGGATAAAGTTTTACGAATTGTATTAAATCAGAGTCGTTTTGCTGAAGGATGAGAACTTTTGCACTTTGCAGGATTACTTACTAAAGGGTGTACTTACATAGACTTACATAGACTTACATAGATGGTGGGGAGCAGATCTGCGTTAAGCAGCAGTAGGGTTGCCAGGTCTCTACTACCTTTTAACTCCTTATGGTTTATATGCTCAAAATATCTGTGTTACTATAAGTGTTTTTATGGCTACTATGACTGTGGTGTACACAAGGAGTTAAATGGCAGTGAACAACTGAGTGTGAAGAGCTTTGGGGTAGACTTACTAGTATTAGATAACTTATTGGAATAGAATCTGAACATAAATTTAGAGTAGAGACAAGGGTATATTTTAAATGCAAAGAAAAGCAATAAGGGAAGTATGTTTATCCTTAATTTCCCTGAAGGAACCACCTAAAGGGATCAATAAAGTACTACCTATCTTTCTTCTTACATTATATTTACTACTACTAATAAAAATAATAATGCTAACAATAATATCTGTGATTGGACACTCTAAAATTTAGGCTGGTGTCAGATTGTATAGGCAGGGTGCTTTATGTCAGACATCGGGATGGAGCTTTTTGGGGACCTGGCAACCTTGCTGCTGCTTAACGCAGATCTCCGTTTATGATGTTTTTAATTTACGATTTTACAGTTTCATTTACAGATTTACATTTACGTTTATGATGCTCAAAACTTACGTTTACAATGCCTGTTTTACGTTTACGCTTAAGCTGAGTCTGTTTTGAAGCTATACAGTTGTGCTCTCTCGTATCTAGCAGCGCCTAGCTGCAGGGCACATCGCGTGGGCATGTGACGTTAAGGCAGTGAGGCATGTCTATGTGGATCATGTGATCGACTGAGGGCGGGACATTTTAGCATTTAATTTTTGTAGTATTTGCCTCTAGACGCAATTCGTCGCCGTTCCAACGGTCCAGGGGTTTTTCGAGGTAGGGCTACAGACTGTATTTCGTGAGGGATCAATAAAGTACTACCTATCTTTCTTCTTACATTATATTTACTACTACTAATAAAAATAATAATGCTAACAATAATATCTGTGATTGGACGCTCTAAAATTTAGGCTGTTGTCAGATTGTATAGGCAGGGTGCTTTATGTCAGACATCGGGATGGAGCTTTTTGGGGACCTGGCAACCTTGCCGCTGCTTAACGCAGATCTCCGTTTATGATGTTTTTAATTTACGATTTTACAGTTTCATTTACAGATTTACATTAACGTTTATGATGCTCAAAACTTACGTTTACAATGCCTGTTTTACGTTTACGCTTAAGCTGAGTCTGTTTTGAAGCTATACAGTTGTGCTCTCTCGTATCTAGCAGCGCCTAGCTGCAGGCATCGCGTGGGCATGTGACGTTAAGGCAGTGAGGCATGTCTATGTGGATCATGTGATCGACTGAGGGCGGATCTAAATTATTATTATTTATTATTATTATTATTATTATTATTATTATTATTATTATTATTATTATTATTTTGGGCCACACTGACAGACGTTCACACATAAACTTAAAAAAAGAAAAGAAAAGAAAAAAAACATTTTGACAAAAGGGCACTTTGGGTGGAAAGTACCAAAAAGGCGGGTGCTCCAGCATCCCCCCCCCCTCTGCACGTGCCTGGGCTACATGACACTCTATATTCTTACAGTGTACACATAATTCTACTCTATACTGATATTCTATATATTACTCTATACTCTAGCATTACACAGCAGGCTACACTACAGTACACTCTATGTTTAAAGTATACACATCATTCTGCACTACACACATACGCTATACTCTAACATTACACAGCAGGCTACAATACACAATATATTCTTACAGAATACACATCATTCTGCACTACAAACACACTCATTACTCTAATATTACACAGCAGGCTACACTACACTCTATATTCTTACAGTATACACATCATTCTGAACTACACAAATACTCTATACTCTAATATTACACAGCAGGCTACACTACACTCTATATTCTTACAGTATACACATCATTCTGCACTACACACATACTCTATGCTCTAACATTACACAGCAGGCTACAATACACAATATATTCTTACAGTATACACATCATTCTGCACTACAAACACACTCATTACTCTAACATTACACAGTAGG
>BRDA01018047.1:0-18246 GCA_036984385.1 Crenuchus spilurus | reverse complement strand
ATGTTTCTGCTCAAACTGTCAGAAACAGACTCCATGAGGGTGGTATGAGATTTTGAGTATGATTCCAAATCCAGACCTCCAAGGAGTAATAATTTGGATTTACATTGATCATTTTTGTTATTTTGTTCTCAGTGCATTCCACTATGTAATAAATAAAGATTTTACACTGGAATATTTTATTAATTGGTATCTAGGATGTGTTCTTTTAGTGTTCTCTTTATTTTTTTGAGCAGTGTGTATATATATATATATATATGTGTGTGTGCGTGCAAAACAACTGTTCATTCATAAAAAGAGGGAGGAGTGAGTTTGTAGATGGCAGAACAGACCAGGCACTGACCAGAGCTCTGAGGCCTCCTGAGTAATGCACAGTAAAAGAATCCAAATCCACATCTGTGGAAACAGTCATAGAGGACGGCTGTTCAGGTAGCCTCACTGCCAGCACTGAACGTGTGGAACGTGTTAAATATGTCAGAGTATGGGCGAGAGAGCAGAGTGAGTACATGTTTCTTGTTGTTCAGACATTTTGAATGATTTGAGATGTATTTTTGCTAAACTGTGATCATTTCTTCTTATATTAGTGAAACGATGCTTCAATCAAATGGGCTCTTGATTGTTTACAGTGTGTAAGTTCTTGGATGTCAAAGTGTGAGCATGTTGTGAATGGTTTAATGTGCTGTAATTGGACCAGTTATGGTAGTTTCTTTTTTAATGGTTTAGAAACTCTCATGCAACTAGCTTGCAGCATTACTACTGTGTCTCAAAGTTCATTTGTGTTCCTAATTTAAGTCAGAACGGTAAATCATATATTTAATGCTCAGTGTATATTTCAAGCCTTATTTGTTTTCATGTTGATCAGTTTGGCTTGTAGCTAGATGATCCATAGTTCAAGTGCAATGTAGTTTCATGTACATTTCAAGCAACCAGTGTCACGTCTGATAACTGGCTCTGTCCAAAATGGGGATGTAGCAAAATATCAATATGCATCCATCCGCAAAACACAGTATTTTAATTAGTTAACATATGATTGGTGAGTCTTCATCCATTAAATCTTCAATTCCAATGTAAATAAAAAGCATTCATGTGTACTAATGTTAGCAAATCACTATATATTGAATCATAACTCCTGCACCATGATATCATAATGCTGGGTTCTTACAAATACACAGCTTTAAAAACAAAAACAAACCCATCCTTATTGAAAGTCACCTGATTACTACATTTGTGGTTATTTCAGTGTTGGTATGAGCAAGCGCAGCACTTATACCCACTGCTGTATGGCACAGTATGACTTTCACCATAACGGCAGATATATGAACTGTGTACATGTGTAATATCTGACACATGATCCTTTATATTAGTGCTCCTGTACCTGCAGTGTAGAGGGTCACACATGAATGAGGTAGTTATATTGCCAATGAATGTAGAACTTTCAGAAGGCAGTAAAAGTCATTTTGCAGATCCAGTAGATCATTCTTAGAAATTGTGAAATTGCTCATTTTAATTTCATTCAAAAAGCAACACTTTTACAGTAAAAGACTAAACAGTATAAACACTGTGTATCTCTCAGAGCTACAGCTGCCACATTCCTAATATCAACACTCCTGAACCAGAGACAACATCACAAGTGTCTTACCTGGACTAAGCAGAACCAGAACTGGTCCAAAGTTTTCAGATTTCATTAGTAAATCAGCTCCTAGAGTCTGAGACACACAGTCCAAGCTGTCTGAAGTCCAGTGTGCAGGTTCTGCAGTCTGTGATGGTTTGAGGTGCTGATGTTGGTCCACTCTGTTTAGTCCAAAGTCAACACCTACCAGGACATTTTACAGCACTTCATGCTTCCATCTGCCGACAAGCTTTATGGAGATGCCCAGCAGCTGCCCACAGTGCCAACACTACTACTGACCACCATATTACTGTCCTGGATTGACAAACTCATGAGCTATAAGCCATCAACATTAAACCAATTTTTTAATTGTAAACTTTAAAAAATTATAAACAAAATAAAATTTTCACTGTATTCTAATTTTTGAATGTGCCAGATATTTAAAATTTCACATATACCCTCACACTGCCGCCTCTTTTCACTTTAGTTCTAAGGTTCTTGGTGATACGGGTAGAAGATGACACTGAATGAGGTCTGAAGATGCTTAAGGATGTAACATTAAGCACAGAAGTTAATAAAAATGTGTTGAATCAGAAGTGTGCAACGCTCAGCAGGCCTCGGCTGTTCAGATTTTAAATCGGATTACTAGTCTGGTGCAGTCATGCTGAAGAGGTGGTGTCTTGCCGTGGTGATTCGTAGGCGGCTGATGCTCCTGTTGACGTTCTGCTTCGTGGTCCTCCTCTATTTTTTGAACTGCCGGCCTCATGATAACCAAAAGCTCCAAAAGTTCAACAGACCGCTGGATAACGTGAAGTACCAGACATTGCTGCAAGAGCATGAAGAGCGATATCATCACTACGCCACCAGCCTCGCCATGCAGATTTCCCAGTTGAGGAAGGCTCTCCAGGAGAGGAGAAGACTAGTGCAGAAGTCTCTGGAACAGGCTGCTGTGATGCTGCCTCTGGAACTTGAAGAACTGGGCAAGAAGAGTAACTCGGAGCTTGAGGTGTTCTTCAGTACTCAACTACATCATGCAGAGATCCATGAAGGCGCAAAGCTACCAAACGAGCATGCTGTGGTGCCATTTGAGAGCTTTAGCCTTGACAGGGTCTATCAGCTAGATACTGGGCTTGCTCGACATCCTGTGCAAAGAGCTCTTCGTAAAGACCTGACTGGGGCTTTAGAAGCAGCCCTGCACACCCTTAATGATCCCCAAAAAAGAGGCAACAGTCCGTACCATCGTATATACTCTCCACGAGACTTTTTTGAGGGTGAGTTTACTGTCTGACCTTCTTGGACGTAGCTGCCCGGGGTGCACCCCAATCTCAACTGATCTAGACCTCTTTTCATTTTATCAGGTATTTTCCACACAGAACAAGATCGAGGAACCCTGTATGACCTCACGTTCAGAGATAACACTTCTCTGGACTTCAGGAGGCTGGTTTTCTTTCGTCCCTTTGCGCCTCTGATGAAGGTGAAGGAAGAAACCATTGACATGTCCAACATGCTAATTAATATAATCGTACCTTTAGCTAAGAGGGTGGACACATTCAGGCAGTTCATGCATAACTTCAGGTGGGGTTCATCTTTTTGTGGACTACTATTCACATGTACAGTGCTAGGCTAAAGTACACTATGTGTCCAAAGGTTTGTGGATGACCCTTATAATGAATGCATTCATTGTTTGTCTAATCATTTACATTTGAGGCATTTAGCAGACGCTCTTATCCAGAGCGACTTACAGTTGGGGGTTTGGTGCCTTGCTCAAGGGCACTTGAGTCACGACCTGCCTGGGGATCGAACCAGCAACCTTCTGGTCACAAGACCACATCCCTAACCACCAGGACATGGCTGCCCTCTGTAGTCCCTGTAGAGAAGTACTGCCAATAGAATAGAACTTATTGACACCATGTCTAATGCCAGATGTGGGCTAGAGTGGTATAAAGCTCCCCAGCAGTGAGCTCTGTTCTCTCCTCCATCCACTACTTTTGGGATTAGTTGGGGATGAGGTGGTGGTGGTAATCGAGATGTTGTGGTAATCACCCAACATCCTGACCTCTTCTGGCTGAATGCCATCAAATCCTCACAGCAATTCTCCAGAATCAGATAGAGACAGTTACTCCAAAAAAAGTAGAATAAACTGTCTTTTTAATACCCAATTTCATAAGAAACAGTGACTGAATGGGCGTCCCACACCTTTGTTCATATAGAGTACAGTGCAGGTCAAGAGATTCCTGACATTCTCAACCATTTCTAAAATCCTGTCCATCACAGGGAAGTTTGCATTCGTCACAATGAAAGGATTCACCTGACGGTGGTGTTTTTTGGAACAGAGAAAATGAATGAAGTGAAAGGAATTCTAGACGCCACTGCAAGGTAATACAAGCAGATGTTGTGTGAATATATAGACTAAAGTTCTCTAAACCTTAGCAAATGTTCTCAATATAGCATTAATGGAGCATTCGTATAACCTTAGATGGCCATCATTCAAGTTCTATCAGGGTTAGTAAAGATGTTTTATATCTCACATCATATGAATGTTCTTCTTTGAAGACATGTTTTAATAATGTTACATATATAACATTTCATACAGGGTGACCCTTTTGCTTCTTTACCCAAACAATAGTGAATCATTTTTTATTATTTTCTTCCTGATCAGGAGGTGATGTGATCTATTTTAAGATGGGTGAGATTGTTATCCAGCACGTTCACACCATGAACACTTTCTCCTGTACTGTGCACTAATACATTATACACAGATCTCTGCACAAA
The DNA here is from genome assembly GCA_036984385.1 of Crenuchus spilurus. Taxonomy (NCBI): domain Eukaryota; kingdom Metazoa; phylum Chordata; class Actinopteri; order Characiformes; family Crenuchidae; genus Crenuchus; species Crenuchus spilurus. The sequence continues at coordinate 13,868 of BRDA01018047.1, read as the reverse complement.
GCCTCAGGGTGAAATTACCAGCATCCCGTGTTGACTCCACAAGGATAACTGAGGGCTTTAATGTCTCACTGTAGCCACAGGCAACTGATGGAGATGGCTGGACGGGCGCCGGCCTCCACTCCTACAGCCGCAGATATTAATCATCAGAAATGAACATGTCTACCTGCACTGTAATCATACATACCATTTTTTTGGGGTAAAGAATCAAACAAGACATTCTGTACATGTCTACTATATTTCCCAATTTATGTTGCTCATGTTTTAATGTTTTGATGTCATCCCACAATTTTTGAGATATTTGAAATCCAGATTGTTTGATCTGCTTGTGCTTGTATGCAGCATTTTGATGATGCACTGTTTCCATGTAGCAACAATTTTGTGCTGATTTGTTTCCCATAAGAATGAATGGGGTGCATCAGTTTTGCACCTTTTAATTAAACGTAGCAATGACACACATGCACTGTAACACCCAAACCACCCACTTGGCAACACCTGAGTATCCAGCTGGGATATTATAACAACTACATTGCAACCGCTTAGCAACACCCTAGCAATCAATAAACAATATCATGGTAACCATCTGAAATAGCTATCACCTCACGACACTGTACCACCTAGCGTCCACTTGGCAACACAATAAATACAGCTTGGAATACTACAGCAAACCACATAGCAAACCACACTTTGCAACACCCTAGCAACCACCTGGAATACCAATTAGCAAGACTAGCAGCCATCTAGCAACAGCATAGCAACCATTACCAACGCCACTGCAACCTACTTGGATACCATAGCAAACACTTATTAGCAACTCCATAGCAACCACCAGCAATACCATAGTAACTGCTCAGCAAAATTATAGCAGCTATTTAGCAACACCATAACAACTATCAAGTAGCCAATTAGCAACACCATAAAAAACACCTGCAATACTATAGCAACCTCTTGTCAAGACCATTGCAACCACATAGGAACCACTTCGCAACACCAAAGCAACTGCCTGGGATACAATTTAGTAACATTATAGCAGCTGTTTAGCAACATCATAGCAACCACCTAGCAAAAACAGTTGGACTCTTGAACACAAGTGAGAACTCCTTTAGCTGTTCAACCATTCTGCATTTCCTTCAGGACTTTCTTATTTTTATAATTTTAATTAAGACCATGTAACATTATAACATTGTTCTATCAGTTACTTTGCTAACATTAATTGAACATTAACAACTTTAGATGACCTTAATTAAAATTCCATAAACATAAATTTTTTTAAAGGTTTCATAGGAAAACTCCAATAATGCTACTTTGAGAATATTTGCAGATTTAAGATATTTTCACTTGTTAAGGTTGTTTGAATAAAAATCTTTGGACTGTAATATTTTCTTCTGCCTGTTAAACAGGAGAATGAAATACAGGAACTTCACACTAATACATCTCAATGAGAAGTTTTCCAGAGGAAGAGGTTTAGATGTAGGTGCTCGGGCGTGGAAGAAGAGCAACGTCCTTCAGTTCTTGTGTGATGTGGACGTACGTTTTACGGCAGAGTTCCTCCACTCATGTCGAATGAATACCCAGCCTGGTGAGAAACTTGAGTCTGATAGTGTTTAATGTACACGGTTATTATGCAGTGGTTTACTGAGCGGGATATTGAGTTATAACTACATTAAAATGTAGGTTTGTTTGAATCTCTACTGATGTGGTTTGTGGACAGTTGTTATTGCATTTTGTAGGTAAAAGAGTCTTCTACCCCATCCCGTTTAGCCAGTACAACCCAGATGTCATCTATGGTGTACACAAAGTACCTCCAGTTGAGAAACAGCTGGTAAGAGATTTTCTCTTTACAGTATCAGAGTAAAAATGTAAAAAAAATGTGAAAATCTTTTCTACTTTCTCTCTTTCTTTTCCACAGGTAATCAGTAAAAGCACAGGATTCTGGCACGACATGGACTTTGCAATGACATGTCAGTATAGGTCAGATTTCATCAATATAGGTAATGAAGTATTGTATTTTTTAACAGTCAAAAGTACGAGAGAATGCAAAAACTGATCTAAAATAATCCTTCACCACTTTATGTATTAAAAAATCTTCTTAAGATCTTTTTAAGATGCAGATGTGTTCATGTATTCACTCACAACGTTCAAATACAAGTCATATATCACAGTTGTCTGCATAAAGCCCTGTATCTCCATTTTTTTTATTTTCACTTTTTTGACCATTTAAAATCCCACTCTGACTTCATTTCATGATGAATGGAGCAATGCTCAAAAATGACTTGATTTTTAAATCTTATTACATTGTCTTCCATTAAAAGTTAAGAAGGTTTTTTCCTTCTCCTGTAAAGTTGCCATAATAGAGGCTACAAGGTTTTGTTCTGACAGTGATGATACATTAAAAATACATTTACTTTACTTATGCAAAATGAAAAGTTTGATGCTGGAGAATTAATGTGTCATTTTAACATTTTAACTCTTTACATTTTGTGTTACTGTTGTATTTGTTAACTGTAAATTAATTCTCATGGAAAAATTTACATTTGAAAAACAGTCACGTTGCTCCTTAGACTTTACTTTTTGTGCTCAATCTATATTTACACCAACGCTGTTTTTTGGAAGAAGGGTTTTGCAGAAATTCTCAAGGTAGGTGCAGTTTATCAGCCATTTTTGTTTACCGTGTGTTTTGTCCGGTTTGCAGGAGAGTCTGTCATGCATTTAAAACTTTAAAATCAATGCATATAAAAGGTAATAACTGATATCTGTTCATTAAAGTAACCAAATTTCATGAAAGAGAGCATTACAGTGGTGCTTGAAAGTTTGTGAACCCTTTAGAATCTTCTGTATTTCTAGATGCAGCAAAACAGGCCCAAACCTGATACTACCACCATGTTTCACAGATGAGATAAGGTTCTTATGCTGAAATGCAGCGTTTTCCTTTCTCCAAACATAACACTTTTCATTTAAACCTAAAAGTTCTGTTTTGGTCTCATCCGTCCACAAAACATTCTTCCAACAGTCTTCTGGCTTGTCCACATGATCTTTAGTAAACTGCAGACGAGCAGTAATGTTCTTTTTGGAGAGCAGTGGCTTTCTCCTTACAACCCTGCCATGCACACCATTGTGGTTCAGTGTTCTCCTGACGGTGAACTCATGAACATTAACATTAGCCAATGTGAGAGAGGCCTTCAGTTGTTTAGAAGTTACCCTGGGGTCCTTTGTGACCTCGCTGTCTATTACACGCCTTGCTCTTGGAGTGATCTTTGTTGGTCGACACTCCTGAGGAGGTAACAATGGTCTTGAATTTCCTCCATTTGTACACAATCTGTCTGACTGTGGATTGGTGGAGTCCAAACTCTTTAAAGATGGTTAAGTAAAGTTTTATAGTCTGATGAGCATCAACATCTCTTTTTCTGAGCTCCTCACAAATCTCCTTTGTTCATGATACACTTCCACAAACATGTTGTGAAGTGCAGACTTTGATAGATCTCTGTTCTTTAAATAAAACAGGTGCCCACTCACACCTGATTATCATCACATTGAATGTAAACACCTGACCTAATTTCACCTTCAGATTAACTGCTAATCCTAGAGGTTCACATACTTTTATCTCTCACAAATATGTCATATTGGATCATTTTCCTCAATAAATAAATGAGCAAGTTTAATATTTGTGTCTCATTTGTTTAACTGGGTTCTCTTTGTCTACTTTTAGGACTTGTGTGAACATCTGATGATGTTTTAGGTCACATTTATGCAGAAATGTAGAACATTCTAAAGGGTTTAGAAACTTTTAATCACCACTGTAAATGTCAAACAGTTACCACAGCTACCTCGTCACTGTTTGCTGTTCTGCACTAACTCCCAATTTATCACAGTGTGGAATCATAAACTGTGTTTACGTTTATGACTTGACCTTATAGGAGCACTTTGTAGTTCTACAATTACAGACTGTAGTCCATCGGTTTCTCTGTATACTTTGTTCTTCAATGATCAGGACCCTTACAGAACCAGACGGTTCATTCTCATTGCTGCAGTGACACTGATGTGGTGGTGGCATGTTAGTGTGTGAGCTTCTGGAGATATTAAACATTGTTTCCACTCACTGTGACACACCTACCTTGTAGATGTAAAGTCAGAGGCAGTAGCTCAGCACAGTTTGCCACTTCATTGGTGGTCACAGGATGCTGGATGCTTCAGGTTAGTGGACTATTCAGTCCAGCAGTGACTCTGAGATGTTTAAAATCTCCAGCAGCTCTACTGTGTCTGATACTCTCACTCAACACACTAACACACCACCACCACATCAGTGTCAAACTACATGCACCTATATGGTCATTAGAGCAAATGGGACAATTAAGGGATGGTTTGGCTGATCAGTGTAGGATACTGTTCAACATCAACCAATTTTTGCGCTCTTTGCACCTCTTGTGTAGGAGGATTTGAGTCGCGTGTAAAAACTTGGGGAAAGGAGGATTTGCACCTCTACAGGAAGTATCTTCACAGCAATCTCATGGTAGTTCGTGCTCCTTCACGAGGACTCTTCCATATGTGGCACGAGACACTTTGTGCAGATGATTTACCAACAGAATCCTTTAAAGTGTGCCTGCAAGCCAGAGCAATGAATGAAGCTTCTCACAGTCAGATCGGCGAGCTTTTATTTCACAGAGAAATAGACAGTCATCTGCACAGATACAAACCCCATGATAATCCTGAAAGACATTAAGGGCTCATGACTCATCAGGGTGTTATATTGTGAGATAAGCATTTGTTCTAAGAAATGTCGTTTTTGATATGAGTATGATATTGATGCTGCATACGAGCTGTGACTATAGAGCCCTTGAGGTGACATGGTGGTTATTATAAACCGTGACCACAATTTATTATACTAAGGTCAAACGTAAGGACATGCATACAGCCTGAGCCATCACATGATTTCTAGAAAACTCTCATTTTTTAGTTTATTTGACCTTCTAATCAGTTACACAAAAGAAATTAAATAACATCTTTTGTACCATATTGGATACATCCAGAATCTATTGTTCACAGCTTTAAACAAACAAAAATATGCAAAATACACACACTTTTAACTCATTGTACAATGAATGTATTTGATATTTTTACTTATATTGTTTGAAATGATTATGTATCCTCTGGTGCATGCAGTGCATGGATAATCAACTAGGGGGCGAAATACATGTATCTGATTGTATACATCAACTTTTTTTTTCCATTAATTTTGTATAATACAAATATTTCATTTTATACAATATTTATACACAGTAAATATGCCAGTGTTAAATCAACACTATTGGAGTTAAATTAACACTGAGGGTGTCAAAATGTAACACTATCAGTGTTCTTTTAACTATGTATACATTTGTAACATATGATGTATTATAATCGCATTAATGATGATGCAGTCTTAATAACTCAAGTATGTATCAAATATAAGACACTTGGCTTTATAAGATTCATATTTTGAGATTTTTATGTCTACAAATGATTAAATTGAAGATAAACTGAATTCACAGCATATTATATTACAGCCACATTACAATATTTTGTTGCCACAAGTTCTTTTCTTGTGCATAAGCAGTTGTTTTTGATTGAACATGATGTTTTTGATGTTGTTGTTTATGAGATTTGACATTGATTACAAAACTCTTGTGGTCACATGATTACTTTGTATAAAACATGGCCACAATTTTTTAAAAGTTTTTTTTTTGTGGCCAAAAATAATTATATTGAAGCCATGACATAATTTGAGGTCACAACATAATATATACATCCACTATTTTGAGGCCATAAGTTAAGATGTGGCCTGAGATTAGTAGTAATTCTATTATGCAGGTTTTGTTTTTGTTAGAATACGATTCAGTCATTAAGGCTGTACAAGATTTTTTGTGGCCACAAATTATTATATTGTAAGCATGAAATAATTTGAGGTCCTGATATAATAAACAGATGCCACAAAATAATTTTTTGCAATGTAATTTCTATTTACTTAATATACGTATAAATAAGTATAAATATGTTTGATCAATAAGTATTTATTTAATATAAGCACAGAAGAACCTCGGTTATCATTTGCCTTCGTTACGTTACAGTTCGGTTATTGTTGGCTTTTTCAGGGAAATTTTGTTCTAGTTATTGTTCATCTGCCCGGTTTTTGTCTGTGTGTCCACGTGACTCGCTGCTAATTTTACGAAAACAAAGCATTCACCTATGATTTTGTCGTTCATTCTGGCTTTGTTTCTCGCTGTTTCTCATTGATAACGCTCAAAACAAAATAAAACACATCACACTAAAGTGCAGCGCTACTCCCTGAAAACAAGTTTGAAAACAAATAGCAACAGAGAACCCTGAGAACATTTTTACAAAACAAAAGCTGTTAACTGGACCACACCAGCACTCTCTAAAACAGAGCGTAAACCTGTAAGAGTGATGTTAAAGGTTCATTTATCCATTTCATTTGTCTTTTGTTTTTATTCCTCATTGTGTTCTGTATGTAAAACTATACTTATTCTATATAAAATGTATTTTTGTTCTTATGTTGGAGTGTCTGGAACAGTATTTGGATTTTCATTATTTTTTATAGGAAAAATTGCTTTAGGTAGCGTTTGTTTTGGTTATCATCAGGCACTTTAGAACAGATTAATGATGAAAACTGAAGTTCCACTGTACTTTAGTCGTAGCCTTGAAATAATTTTGTGACCTTAATATATTAAGACGTGTCCTCAGTTTATCTCATGGCCTCAATATAACCATCATGCTCCTCCTCAGCCACGTACGCTTGCTTCTTCTATCTTGTCACGTGTCCACTTTTTTGTCATGTCGTGTATCGGTGCTCACACTTGTGTCTTGTTCCAGTTCACAGCCCTTCCCCATTCTGTGTGTTGATTTAGTGCTTCATGTGTGTTAGTTCACCAAGTGTTTGTTAATAAACTGTCTGTTTGGATTCTACTCCCATTTCACCCTCATCTGCACGTCACAATAACTTAATAATTAATGACAATGTCCACCAGGTAACCATAAGGGCTCTGTAGATTAGCATTAGAGATCTGAAACTTTGTTAAAGACTATACAAACATTTGAGCACATTTTACCCATGTTTGTACACTGATTGATTTTAAATGACATTAATTTTTGACATAATAAAAAAAAAACAAAGCAGTAAAAATAAACAGTTTGGTTTGTGGAATCATTATATTGACATTTATAAAGATGTCGAAATGCTTGAAAATGTGTTTTCAGGAACTTGAGTAAATTGTGGTCCAATGTGAACTAATACGAACTTCCCCTTTAAGCAATTCTTCTGAAGTTTTGAATGTAATAATTTTTTTTAAAAACTTATATTTATTCTTTCATGTATGTTATGTACAAATTAAAGAATAACAATCCTTTAAGTGTTGTGAGGTTTCCAACAGTCTTTCCCAGAACTTTCCAGTATAGTTTTTAGTTCCTAAAACTAACTTTTAGTTATGTTAGTTTTCATTCTCTGTTTTGAGAACCAATCGTTGTTTGGTTTTCCAAGAAAGTTTTGTTTACAGAAATGTGAGGTTCTACTTTATGGTTCAGGGAATGTTCTTCTATCATTCTGTTAAATATTAAATTATTCTAACCTTAATGGAACCATATAGTCAGTGTAAGTGTAAGATTAAACTAAAATACGTAAACTTCAGTCAGAATAAGTCTGATAAAAAGCACAATAATACCAATTGAATATAAATAAATTAGAATAAAAATTAAAAAGTGATTTTAAAAAACACTAATAAACAATCAAATAAATATTAAGTTACTGATAATAGCTAATTAAAAAGTGAAAAATATATTAAAAGTAAAATAGTATCAGTGTTAAAATGAATGTAAAAATAACAGTAAACTATAAGATGCATCAAAACAAAAGTAAAAATAATAAGATCATGCAAAACAGTTTCAGGCTCTACTAGAGTCAGAGATTAAATCATTAATATGGCTGAATGACATTGTAACAAACTGCAATAAAATACATATACATACATTTAAATTATTTTACATTGGATATATTATTGTAATATTTTTTATGTATACCACAAAATATTTTTCTCATGATCACAAGATAACAAAAGTAGCTTTTTGAGATCAAAGTATTTTCTCATGATCTCAAGATGATAAAAGTAGTTTTTTGAGACCACAAAATATTTTTCTCATGATCTCAAGATAACAAAAGTATATATATTTTTTGAGATCTGAAGTATTTTCTCATGATTGTGAAAACTATGATAAAAGCTGGACAATAAAAATGCAAGACAGAATATTGATGCCTTTTGAGACTTAAGTTTTTGGAAACTTTTGAGAGAGCCTGAGACCAAATCAAAGCTCAACTTTCAGCCATATTGTAATATTTTTTATGCATAATAACAGGCAAACTATGCAATGAACCACAAATTACAACATACATGTAATACATGTTGTGAAATATAATGTTGTGTAACAGCTTTTACTGACACAACGTTTACATATGGTTGTTAAACAGCAGGTAGTGCTGTGCGCATGCGCAGTCCAGATTAGGCAGCCACAGGCAGCACGCTCAGGATAAGGAAGTGACTCGTCTGCTGAACATCAGAGAAGGGAGGAGCTTAGAAGACTCGGTCAGGGATTGAGGCTGAGGTGGGTTGCCAGGTTCGCGGTTTTCGTCTATCCCATCTGTTTCACTGTCTCTCACTTTGTTCTTCATTAATCAGGACCCTACATATATTATTTTGGTAGTGGATCATTCTCAGCACTGCAGTGACAGTGATGTGGTGGTGGTATGTTAGAGCTGCTGGAGATGTTAAACACTGTATCAACTCACTGGCCTAGTTCAGACACACCTACCTAGTTGATCCACCTTGTAGATGTAAAGTCAGAGACAGCAGCTCAGCACAGTTTGTGTTGGTCCTCTAGTCCTTCTACTAAAAATTGTAACAACGTAAGATTAACATTTTCCTCGAACGTCTGAGTAGATGTAGATTTTGGGCTAGTTTAAGATAAGTGGGGTGAGGGGTTTGCCGGGACCTGGCAACGCTCAGACTGGCCGATGTTGCTACTTTGTTGAGGTGCCATCAGACCATTTGTGTCCCTTTCAGACGGTCATAATAAGCAGGTTATTGGCTGAGGAGGACACACATCACACATCGACCCACATTCCTGTGTTAGTCTGAGCTGACAGGAACTACAGAAATATGTGGATTATTTTAGCTGTCGCATCCCAAGGCCTTTATATCTGAAGTGCGAATGCTTTTTGGGAAGTGAGCCTCTAAACACGACGCAACAAAGAAGCTGAGGACAGCAGAGATGTTTGAAGCAGAGGGGATCTTCTACGTTCTTCTGGACATCACATGTGTTGTCCTTGGTGAGCAGGATCTGGGTCTTATTCAAGCTTATAACGTGGCACTACCAGGGTACATGGTGGTCTTATGGTATTTATTGGTGCTGTAAAAATACCAGAATGTCTACCCTCTAAAAGTACCCTTTTTATCAGCACCATGATGGCAGTATCATGACTGCAATGTGAATACTACAGTAATACTATACAATACAATTAGTTTATCATATTACTTTTAACGTAGTAATAAAACTAGTTTTACCATGAAAATATCACTAGTTTTATCAGAGTAACCTCTAGTTTTATTAAACTCATACAACTAGTTTTATTATAGTAATACAACTAGTTTTATTATACTAATACAGCTAGAAACACAACCAGTTTTATCAAAGTAATACAACTAGTTTTACTTTGGTAATTAAACTAGTTTTACGACAGCAATACAAATAGTTTTATCATAGTAACACAGCTAATTTTATCATAGTAATACAACTAGACTTACTATTGTAATAAAACTAGTTTAACCATAGGAATACAACCAGTTTTCTTATAGCAATAAAACAAATTTTTACAATAGAAATAAAAATATTTTTATCACAGGAAAACAACTAGACTTAGTATTGTAATAAAACTAGTTTTTACTGTAGAAATACAAATACTTTTATCACAATAATACAACTAGACTTACTATTGCAATAAAACTAGTTTTTACCATAGAAATACAAATACGTTTATCACAATAATACAACTAGACTTACTATTGTAATAAAACTATTTTTTACCATAGAAATACAAATACATTTTTATCACAATAATACAACTAGACTTACTATTGTAATAAACTAGTTTTTACCATAGAAATACAAATACTTTTATCACAATAATACAACTAGACTTACTATTGTAATAAACTAGTTTTTACCATAGAAATGCAAATACTTTTATCACAATAATACAACTAGACTTACTATTGAAATAAAACTAGTTTTTACCATAGAAATACAAATACTTTTATCACAATAATATAACTAGACTTACTATTGAAATAAAACTAGTTTTTACCATAGAAATGCACATACATTTATCACAGGAATACAACTAGACTTACTATTGTAATAAAAGTAGTTTTTACCATAAAAATACAAATACTTTTATGACAATAATACAACTAGACTTACTATTGCAATAAAACTAGTTTTACCCTGGGAGTGCTATGGTATTACTGTAGAATTACCATTGTAGTACCATAATACTACCATCATGGTGGTGTCCAAAAATCCATAGTTCTGCCACAATGGTTTTACAGTGGTAATGCTGTCATGCCACCATGATAGTACTTTGGTATGTGTAGAAAATAATAGACCCATGTTATTTTATTTGGCTCGGTCAAATGCCATGTTATACATGAACGTATAACACCATCAGATACCATCATACAACCGTGCCAGTATGTTTTTGTAAGGGTCACATACAATAATACTTGTAAAACCATTGTGGTTTTACACCAGATAGTTACCATATAGCCTAAATCTGAGTGTGGATATCTCTAATGTCTGGTAATATGGGTACCATAACAGTAACCCGGTAGTACCAGACCTTAACCTGTCTGTTGTCTTAAGGCTCCAAAATGATCCTCCACCATGTTTGGCAGTTGAAAAAGTCTCTTAAACGACGTTTTTCAACTTGAAATTTGAGACTTTATACACATTCTGCTACTTTCTTAGGCTCTTGCTAAAAAAAATAAAGAATAGATTTGGGGTTTAAAATGGAGTGAAGCTGCCTTATTTTAGGGTTTTAGTGAAGGGGGTTATTTTGACAGGGTGTTCAGTGCAGATAATGCAGTAGACTTCACATTGTACTTCAAGTGTTTTAGGACACAGCAGTGTTTAATGTTTATTGTAAATACCATCAGCTAACTGCATTCTAAAGACAACTGATTTAATCCATTTATACCACATGGGTGTAACTTCATGAAGTTGTTGCCTCATGGCCTCAGGCGGTTAATGTTAGTTAATGGGTGTTTCATGTTCAGGAAGTTTGCTTTAGAAATACCTGCCTGGATATTACGCTCAGCAGTATACAAGTACATCAAAGACAAATATCACATTTTCTGTCCCTTCAGTCACAAAGTAGTTAAACTGAGTCATTAAAAACCTCTGAATGGAGGAGTATTTCAAACATGTTTTACAAGTACTGACAAAAGTGCAGACGTACCAGAAATGACAGGAGAGTTACTCACATTCTTCTGTACTATTATCTCAGGATAACTTATTTTCTTGTGATTTCATAAATTACATCAGAGAGATCAGAGTATTTTTATATCTATATAGCAGAAGTAGTTTCTTGGATAAGAATGTATTTTTCTCATGATCTCAAGATAATTAGTGTTTTCTCAAGATCAGTTTTTCTCAGGACCTTAAGATAACGGTTTTTTAGATCATAAAGTATTTTTATCTCATGATCTTATGATAAAAAAGTAATTTTTTTGAGATGAGAAAGTATTTTCTTTGTGATCGCAAGATAACAAATATGTGTTCTTGAGATCACAACATATTTTACTCATGATCTCAAGCAAAAGTAGTTTTTTTAATTCAAAGTATTTTAGTCATGACATCAAGGTAACAAAAGGAGATTTATAGATCACAAAATAGTTTTCTCATGATCTCAAGATATCAAAAGTAGTTTTTTTCAGACCACAAAATATTTTTCTCATGATCACAAGATAACAAAAGTAGCTTTTTGAGATCAAAGTATTTTCTCATGATCTCAAGATGATAAAAGTAGTTTTTTGAGACCACAAAATATTTTTCTCATGATCTCAAGATAACAAAAGTATTTTTTTTTTTGATCTGAAGTATTTTCTCATGATTGTGAAAAATATGATAAAAGCTGGACAATAAAAATGCAGGACAGAATATTGATGCCTTTTGAGACTTAAGTTTTTGGAAACTTTTGAGAGAGCCTGAGACCAAATCAAAGCTCAACTTTCAGCCCAGATGACCAAACTAAAGAATTCTTATTTTGGACAGAAGAACTAGTTCACTTGAGAAGACAGTTATACTGCAACTGTCATAACTGTTCTTATGAGATGCAATATTTTATTAGGATGAACCACCAAGATTCGGCATTCCTAAAAGGTTTTTTAAGTAGAAACAAGCAAAGTATTGTAGTTGACGACCAGTTTCAGTCATTCTTGGCTATGTTGCCACTGTATTGTTTGCACAGTCACATGAAGAAGTTGTACTTGGTGGCACATGGTCACAATGGTAATTCATTCAAATGAAGAATGTGAGCCCATGTGAAGCCACTGTCCTCTGTTGTTATCTGTTCATTTGAAACACTATTTTGGTTGTAGAGGAGTAATCTATATTACGTTGGTATTTCTTGCAGCTGCTCTTCCATTTGTGGTGCTGAATCTCCAACATAATCCATTCAAAAGAGGATTTTTCTGCAGCGATGACTCCATCAAGTACCCCTTTAAAGAAGATACAATATCTTACCAGGCATTGATGGGAATAATGATTCCACTCTTATTATTTGTAGTAAGTGTCTTACATTATAATTCATGCTGTGATGATTCATATGTTTGCACAACCAAGCCCTAAAAGTCTCATGTCTTGTAGAAAGTTACATAATATTTATCTTAGTTAAGTTGAATATGGAGAGTTCAGTACCAGGAATTGACATACTGGGAACCCCAAACACAAAAAATCTAGATTTTCCTGATTCCAACTAAAAACTAAAACTAAAAACAGTTTTAATTCCCACTCGAGGTCGAACAAACGTCCTTTCAACGCAATCCATTCAAGTCATAACAGCTTCCTATACTCACCTCCTCTCTCAGACACTTCTCTTCCATACTGTGCAGCTCTTCACTCTCCTTTCTCTCTGTTTTGCCTCAGCTCTCCTCTCATTAGTCGTCACTCACCTCCTCTCTCAGACACTTCTCTTCCATTCCGTGCAACTCTTCACTCTCCTTTCTTTCTGTATTTTTTTCTCTCTCAGCTCTTGTAATTTCAAGAGAAGCTGTTTCATTTCCCACTCATTTTCTGGAAACAATTATGAGTTCCCAAGAATATGAAAAAGGAACATAAAATAAAGACTTTATATGTTACTTACACAGTAAATGTGTCAGTCAGAGCAGAGCTTCCACCGTTACACTAATGCATCTCCAAAAATCTGAATATTGTGACAATTTAAATTGTTCAAAATTTAATTCACAAAGGGAAATAGTTAGGGATGCCCCGATACCGATACCAGCATCGGGTATCTGTCCGATACCACGTGCGCGTACTTGTACTCGTATTCATAAAATTGCTCCGATACTACAGGATCCAATACCAGCGTGATGGGAGCTTCGTTTCCTTCTAACAGACAGTATTAGTTTGCGCCACAAAATAAATAAATAAATAAAATTAAATAAAATTAAAAAATACAATTAAAAAAAAGAAGACAATGACTACGTACCGTAGCCGAGCTGAACAAGCCACTTAACGGCAGCGTGACTTTAACCAGCCCGGTAGTAGAGAAG
>BRDA01018040.1:0-26542 GCA_036984385.1 Crenuchus spilurus | reverse complement strand
CAGCTAACGAGCAAACCAGCTAACGAGCTCGGCTCCTGCACGGATTAAACTTGTAAGTAGGGTTACCACTATATATATATAGGCAGATCTGAATTTTATAACATATATATTTCTTTTCTGCATTTCACCCAAAAAAAGCAAAATAGGAAACAACCTGTTTGCAAAAGGACGTTGACATTTATTCAGTATTTTCTTTTTGCACAGAGTCTTGTTGACTAATGTGCTTAGATATCACAGACAGCACAGTCAATATAAAAATGGCTTTTAACTTTTAACACCCAAAGCAAAAACGCAATGCTTTTGAACCATGTGAATACTAAAAGTACTGAGAGAGTATTTCCAATGAAATTTTGAGATTGGCTTGTGAGGCTGCAGTCATCACTTCTGTTCTCCAGTGATCTGACAAGGAACCTTCATGAGTAATATTCTGGCATTTTCCTAAATTACATATGTCTTGGAGTAGGCACTTACCCTGGCTTAAACAAACCCTTTACAGCAATTTCTGGGAGATGCTCTCAGATGTTTTGCTGTTGGTGTACTGCAAGCATTTGTCAACACCCAATCCTGATAGACTGTATTTCTCTTAATGTATCTTGAATCTATTTGTTTTTTTACGATGTACAGTGTTTTATTCAGCAAACGTGTGATATCATTATGCAAGTTACTTCTTCCATACTGGCTACCGCACAGAACATATCTCTTACATTTTTGGATAGAATATATAACAATTGTAGCCATGAAAAGTCAAAATCCTCTATTAAATAGAAAAGAGATATATTTCATCAAAAATTTACACCATAGTCACTATAATTTTCTATTCTACTAGATGTTCCCCTTTACAAATAATTGGCCTCTCTAACGCGTCTATGGATGTTGTACAGCACAGACGGTATTGCTTGGGACCACAAGGACTGCTTCACTACTGTTTACATGTTTAACAGTCATTTATAAGAAATAACACCATCCTTTCATTTCTTTACCATCTGTATCCAGTGAATAACCCAAAATTATCCATATTTTATCAAAGAGTCTCGACTTTCCTCATCCTAGAGGCCACAATTCTGTCTCCGTTGCCGCCTCAAACAGGTCATAATTGGGGATATAGCGCTGGTTAAATGTGAAGACACCTCTTCCATTTCAATAGTTTGTTGTAGGCCAAGGCAGAAGGACACACATTTGAAAGCGTATGTTCTCCTCTCATGCCTTGTCAGCTTGCTGAGGTTTTTGCAGTTCTCTGAGCGGGCTGCTTAGAAGTCATTGTCCAACACATTTATGACTGTAGCTTTCACCTCCACGGCAGCTGGCATCCCTTTCCCAGAAACCCAGAGCCTTGTAAAAGGAGACTGCACGCCAGCCTCAGGTGTAAGTGCTGTTTTTGATGGGCATCTCCTTATCTCCCCATAAAGGTGGTGGTTCCTCAGAGACATACAAATCAGCAAGCAAGCTACTGAAATGATGGAGAAAAGCACACCAAAGACAGCAATCACCACCATGTCCCACTTCTCGGTGTCTTCGATGGCGTGCTCTAATCCTTTAGTTGTGATATTGACACACTTGGAGTTGTGTTTATGGTTAACGCTCCTAATGTCCACACACACTTTATACTGTGTGGCCGGGCTCAGATGTGTGAGATTATACATCCTCATATCAGATGGGACCCTTGCTGTGAAGGCCACAGTTGGATGGTCTGCACTGGGCATTGTGTACCACTTAATGTTTGGTGCCAAGCTGCCATGAGAGGCTTTCCAGGACACCAAGACAGAGTTGGCCTGCACGGACTGGATGATGACATCTACAGAGCCATTGGCAGGCAGAGGGAAGTATCCATTCACTTCCACGGAGACCGACCTTAAGTCTGCACCAACAAGATTGTGCGCCACACAAGTGTACAGTCCAGCCTCTTTCTCTGTGATGTCATAAATGTCAAGTGTGCCCTCGGGATGCATGTAAAACTTATCTGCCACAGCATTGGGGAGAACCCTGTGTCCAGAAGGGGTGACCCAGTAGATGTCAGGTTCTGGTTCAGCAAAGGCCCTGCAGTGCAGGGACAATGAGCTGCCATTGTCCACGGAGACCTGAGTGGGCAGACTATCAGGAGAGATGAGCGGCAGACAGATCTCCATCATTTCCCTGAAGTGAACCTGCCGCACATGCTGTCCTTCGTACTCAGGAGGTTCCACACAGAACAGGGAGTCAGGCTCCATGAAGCGGATGTTGGTTTTATTCATATTCATCCAGCGCACTACGCAGTCACAGCGGATGGGGTTGGAATGCATGCTGACTTCCCGCAGGTTGGGAAGAGACTCCACTGTGATCCTGTGTAGAGCACTGAGGGCATTACCATTCAGCATCAGAGTTTCCAGCCGAGGCAGCTTGTAGAAGGCATTGGGATGAATATAGGATAGTTTCGGATTGTTGGTAGCCTCGATCTTAGTCAGCTCTGGAAGGTTGTTCAGGGCAAAGCTATCAATGGACACCAACTGTGGCATGTTGTTGATGCCTAGCTCTTTAAGATGGAGCATATCCATGAAGTCGCCCCTCTGAATTCGTCCAATGGGGTTCTTATTGAGGTCTAAAAATTTCAGGTTCTTCAGATGTCTAAGGGCACCATGGGGAACCTCAGGGAAGGTATTGTCATAGAACGAGATGCTCTCCAGATTGTCAAGGCCTGCCAGCGAATCATCTGGAATCTGTGATATGTTCATCCTGGTAAGGACAAGACTGCGCAAGTTCCTTAAGGGCTTGAAGTTCCTGTCCTGTATGGAGACAACAGGGTTTTCTCCAATCATTAGAATCTCCAGATTTAGAAGTGACTCAAACCACTCGCTGCTTATGCTCTGGAGTCTGTTTGAGTTGAGATGCAGTCTAAGCAAGTTGTGAAGACCATGGAAGGCCTCGGGTGAAATGTAGGAGATGAGGTTGTGGTTTAAGTAGAGTTCCTGAAGATTGCGGAGCTGTGAAAGGGCATTATCTGGTAGGGAGCATATCCAGTTTTCCTCCATATGCAGGGATAAGAGCTGACGCAGGTGCCCTAGGTTGATGTCTCTTATTGAAGATATGTTATTTTGGGAAAGGTCGATCTCAGTGACATTGGGTAAGTAATCCAAAGGGTTCTCAATTCTGGCAATATTGTTGGTCTGTAGTAAAATAACTTGTGTACCTGCAGGTAACGTTAAAGGAAGGTTAAAAAGTCCCAAATCATTACAGTCAACAGTAGGGGCCTCCATATAAATGGAGCTGGGGGAAAACCATGGCCTAACCTCACACTCACAAAGCTTAGGACAGCTGCCTCTCTCCTCAACAGCAAGAACAAAGGTAGTCATTGCAAACCCCAGAAGCAAATAATCCATAAATAATATGTCTTTCATTTTGGCCTGTTGCCCTCCAGTAAATAACTGGTCCTTGTAAATTAAGAGGCCAGAGTTCTTCAAAAATAACAGACCATTGCTGGGGTGATGGTGATCTTATCCCACCGTATCTCGCCCAGGATGGATGATCTACTGTCCGTTGATGCAGACAGATCCCTCACTATGTCTCCCTGTGTTGACGTTATAGGAAAGGGCACAAAGTCCAGATAAATAAAGGTAAAAGGGCCAGCATATATAATGCCTTAGGGAGTGGTGTTTCAGCTAAGCAGAAGTGGGGCTGTTAATTTTCTGTAATACTTCAGTGGTAGAGCAGTCTCTCTGGTGATTATGAGCTGCCATCATTGCTTCAGTCCACTTGCACCTAAAGGAGAGAGAGAGCGAGAGAGAGAGAGAGAGAGAGAGAGAGAGAGAGAGAGAGAGAGAGAGAGAGAATATTAATATAGCAAGAAAATGCATGGGCATCACTATGGCATTCTGACATTTACAGAAGCCACATTAAAGCACAATGATGTGTGATGACATTTTATCCCACGTTGCATTTACATACAGATTTGAATCTCCTTGACCTCAGCTGTTTTATTTTGTGGTTTCTACCAGAACTTTCCTTAAACGTTGGTATCCATCCATTCATCCATCCATTATCACACCCGCTTAATCCTTATCGGGTCTCGGGTAGTCCACCTATCCCCTCACTGGGTGCAGGGCAGGACATTACACTATTCAACTAAGCCCAGGACAGGGTGCCAATCCATCGCTGGGTGCACATACATAACACGGTCATTTTAGAGTACCCAATCCACCTGACCTCCATGTTTTTGTACTGTGGGAGGAAACCGGAGACCCCGGAGGAAACCCATGCAGACACGGGGAGAACATGGAAACTCCGCTCTGATGGGGACTTGAACCCAAGACCTCAGCACTGAGAGGCGAATGTGCTAACCACTAAGCCGCCGTTCCACCCATGTTGGTATTATCATATTTTGTGTCTGACTAAGCATATTATTCACATGGTGAAATGAATGATCACCAATGGATATGCTATTTGTGCTTAAACCCTGGGCACCTCCAATATAACCTTGAATACACTCACTGGCCATATTAGGTACACATACCTTATATCTACACTCATTGTCCATTTTAACAGCTCCACTGAGCATACAAGTGCAGGTACAGGTTCTACAATTACAGACTGTAGTCCATCTGTTTCTCTGTATACTTTATTAGCCTCCTTTCACCTGTTCTTCAATGATTACGACCCCACAGAGCAGGAATTATCTAGAAAGTGGATCATTTTAGCACCGCAGTGACACTGATGTGGTGGTGGTGTGTTAGTGGGTGTTGTACTGGTACTAGTGGATCTGAACCTCAATGTCACTGGAGTGAAAATAGTGCACCAACCAAAGCTATTCAGCCATTCATTGTCCTGTGACCAACACAAACTGTGGACCAACAAAGTAAATGTATCTAATAGACAGTGAGCCCAAATAATACCTAGTTGGTGATGCTGACCACTGCAGAACAGGATGAAAGGAGGCTAATAAAGTATACAGAGAAACAGATGGACTACAGTCTGTAATTGTAGAACTACAATGTGCACCTATATGGTCATTGGAGCTGATAAAATGGACAATTACTGCACATATAAGGTAGGTGTACCTAATGAAGTGGCCCGTTAAAATGAACTGTAAATAACATTATCAGGCAACGTCTTCTACAATGTGACTTTTCCTCAGCGTTTGTTTTTATCTCCTCGCTGTTAGAAAGCAATTCTCTTTGTCACAGATAAAAAAAACAGCTTGTAAGAACAAATCTGTTAGATACCTCCCTTCATCACTAGGGTTACTAGAGGGAAGACAGTCCCAGGGAGCATTCCTTTGCTCCATCATCCTCTTTCCACTCTGGTGCCCAGAGATGGAGATGAAAAAGTTTTGTCTGCTGCAAAAGGACTGCAGTGGTCTCTTGCCTGAAGCCGCTATTGCAGAGAGGGCTACAGAGCGTTTTCAGATGAGGGACAGTGGAAGGAAGAACGATTTTTCAAGGTATTGTGGCACTTTAATAAACCCACCATGGACAATGTTCTGATAAAGCTTCTCCCTCTCTGCAAACGGAGAGACCTGCAGAGTCCCCTGTTAATCTTTACAAAGGATATGATCATTTGAGTTCAGCTGTTTTTCTTTTATTTCTACACATGGTTATCATAATTACTGGAACTTTAATGTGTTGGGTGTTAACAGCCTTTGCATCTTCTCCACACTTCCCCGTTTATCTGGGAAGTGTGTCACTGCTGTCCTAAGGGGATGCAGGATCTGCAATATGCTCCCTATCTCACGTCCTAATTGTTGTAATAAGCTTATTTTGTAAACAATGCGTGGCGCTTATCACCCTCCAGTAACACAGGCCTTCTCACAGGGGTGGTGCATTGGTTCATTAATGCAGAACCTGCATCAGCCACAATAGAAACGTGAAGAAAATGCATGTATTGTCCATGACAGACATGAATGGCCTATTTTCCTGTTTCTGCAAATCTCTTTTCGGGTCATAGGACTGGTGTGTAAGAGTGCTCAGGATTGTTGCTGGCACAGTGATAATTAGAAGCACGTGGAAATAAAACATGGGTATCAGCAAATGAATATCACAGGTGCTTCAGTGTTGGAGTACTGTTTTAACATCCTTCAGTCATTTTCACATCATTGAACTTCTCCAGTTGTTTCATATAAAGCACTACAAGTGAACTGGGTAATTTTTAAACAATAGATATCACAGTGAATTTTATGTCTAAAAATGTCTAAAAATGTAGTTTTCTGCATAATCTGAGCTCAGCAGATGTTCTTCAGTTCAGAATACTTTATTATTCCCAAAATGGGCAATTCATTTGCAGTATATCAATCAATCAATCAATCAAATTTTATTTATAAAGCGCTTTTTACAATTGATGTCACAAAGCAGCTTTACAGGGTTAGTAATAACAGACATCAAATCATTAATCCCTAATCCCCGGTGAGCAAGCCAACGGCGACAGTGGCAAGGAAAAACTCCCTCAGAGCTGGAGGAAGAAACCTTGGGAGGAACCAGACTCACATGGGGGACCCATCCTCCTCTGGTCTGCTAATTCTAAGTGTGTGATAAATCATAATCATATGATCTTGTTGTAATGTTCAGGTGAACTGATATGGTGACAGTAGTGGGACAGGAATGATGATGATAGTGCCCATAGTGAGGATAGTATCCCATCCAAACGCGTTCACATACAAATAATTATATGAATAAACAATAATCAACATACATAACTCAACACACAGCTATAATAGTCATATTATTATTATTATTATTATTATTATTATTATTATTATTATTATTATTATTATTATAACAATAATAATAATAATATTAATATTAATAATAATAATAATAATTATTATTATTATTACTATTATTATAAAGGCTATTATCAGCATTTAGTACCTTGATAGCAGTAGGAATAAGACTTAGAGCAATTTGTTCTCCTAAATATCAGATTATAACACTGACCTTACATCATTACAATAAATTAATTACACAGAATATGATCAGATTGACTAATAATTCCTTTTGCTTTCTGGGTCACCACAAGGAGTGAAAGTCTCTCTGATGGGCTCCAATCTTTCACTTTATGTGAACATGTCATGATTATCGGGCCAATAGAAATACTCCAAACCTGTTAAAATAAAATCTCTTTAAATTCATTTAAAAATAAAGATGTAAAGTTTTAGATGTGTTGTTTTAACCAAGGACATATTTTACTGTCATGTGCTGTCCTTTCAAAACATTTTTATCATTTTTAGCATAAAACCTAGTGTAAGTCCTGCTATTAGAATTACATGTGAAGAAATATTCCTAAAAGTCTTAACATGTAAAAGTCCATGAATTAAGATGTTCTAGAAACTCTAGAACATCTTAATTCTATTTTTTGAAGAGAGAACAAATGCAGAGATGTAGAAAGAAGTTCATTTTGAGACAAATCACTTTGATACATGCATCAGTTGCAGGAATACAGTGGAACCTCGGCTATCGTACAGTTTGGTTATTGACGACTTTTTTCTGTGAAATGTTGTCCCAGTTATCATTCATCTGCTCAGTTTTCGTCATCATGCGCCTTGCCAATAATTTCGCGAAAACAATGCAGCTACTGACGCGTTTATCGTTCATTCTGGCTTTGTTTCTCATTGTTTCACATTGATAAGGCTCAAAACAAACTAAAACACATCCCACTAAAGTGACGTCGAGCAGCGCTACCGTCTGAAAATGGTTGCAAAAACATATGTGACCCCGCCAGGGAAAACCAGGCCAAAGTCACTTGGCAACTTATTGAGATATTATGTCAATATTGTGTCACTCACATTAGCGACAAAACTTAGCCACTCTGTATTATTGTCTCAGATATTTATTGGAGTACATATTTTGATCAAAAACAAAACTCAAATTCACAAAAAAGTTGGTTTGAAAAAAAAAAACAAATTTTGAAAAAAAAGAATGACTTTGACCTGGTTTTCCCTAGCGGGGTCAAATATAGTGGCTGAGAACCCTGAGAATGGGTGTACAAAACAAAGGCTGTTGACTGGACCACACCGGCGCACTCTAAAACAGAACGTAAACCTGTAAGAGTGATGTTAAATGTTCTTTTATTCATTTAATTAGTCTTTTGTATTTATTTCTCATTGTGTTCTGTGTGTAAAACTATAGTTATTCTATATAAAACGTATTTTTGTTAATATTTTGGAATGTCTGGAACAGATTAATTGGATTTACATTATTTTTTATGGGAAATATTGCGTCAGATATTGTTCATTTCATTTATCATCAGGCACTTTAGAACAGATTAATGACTAAAACTGATGTTCCATTATACTAACGTTAATAGACAGGAAATTCAGTGATATATGTTGTGGTTGTGTGGAGTATGGGTTGAGGTAAGACTTCATAAAATTTCTACATTTTGGCAAATACAGTTTTAATATTTTAAGGATTGGGCCTTTAGAGGCTCATATTTCTTAATAATCCAGTATCTGTTTCTGATGTCACTGATGCAGATGATCCTATCAGGGTTTACTATCCTTAGCTATATTATCTGTAGCACCTATAAAATAGATGTGGTTTAATGTCTGAAGACATTGTTCAGTTCTGTTTTAGTGCAACAGTGTTCTCTCCTTAAATCATGCAGCTTTGTGTCTTGTCCTTCTAAACAAGGTTATGCTGTTTTATAGAGGCAGCATTTCACGTGATTTCACATTGTGAATAAATTGCCCCATTTACCTCATGCATTATAAAAAATGCAGCTTGCTGAAGCATGAATAATTTGGCACAATACTGTATTACATCAGAGCTCAGTCAACAATGCCATCTGCATCGCTTCACAATTTCCACATCATTTCAACGAATCCCGCTCCAGTTCATTTCAAAGCACAAACTAGTGACAGTCATTCCGATCCACATTCTGCTCAAACTTGCATGGAAATATTTCAAAAGTATATCAAAATGGATACATAAGAAAAGCAGTGTTGCTGTTAGGATGAGTCCACTGGGTGTACCTACCTGCCATATGGTAATATCTACAGGGAATAATCTCAATA
The DNA here is from genome assembly GCA_036984385.1 of Crenuchus spilurus. Taxonomy (NCBI): domain Eukaryota; kingdom Metazoa; phylum Chordata; class Actinopteri; order Characiformes; family Crenuchidae; genus Crenuchus; species Crenuchus spilurus. The sequence goes on along the minus strand of BRDA01018040.1, from coordinate 17,568 downwards.
TTGTCCATATTTTGCACATTTGTGTCCATTCACAGCCCATCCTCCTTTACTCAAGTCTTTCCTTAATAAAACAAAGGTACGATGTGTGGCGTCCAACTAAAACTCGTTGGATATCAATCACATTCTTCCAGTTTGAGAGAATGCCAAATATGTATTTAAAATTGAATATTTTTTTCTAGTTTCTGAAATATCCATCCATCTATCCATCATCTTTTGCTTATCCGTTGTCTGAGTCAAGGGGGTAACAACCCAAGCAAAGAAGACCAGACGTCCCTCTCCCAGCTCATAGGGGAGGATTCCAAGGCGTTCCCAGGCCAGCTGAGAGATGTAATCTCTCCAGCGTGTCCTAGGTCTTCCCCGGGGTCTCCTCCCATCTGGACATGCCCAGAACACCTCACCCGGAAGGCGCCCAGGAGGCATCTTTACCAGGTGCCCGAACCACCTCAACTGGCTCCTCTCGACGTGGAGGAGCAGCGGCTTTACTCCGAGCCCTTCTTAGATGTCCGAACTCTTCACCCTATCTCTAAGAGAGAGCCCAGACACCGTACGAAAGAAGCTCATTTCGGCCACCTGTATTCACAATCTCTTTCTTTTGGTCATTACCCAAAGCTCATTACCAGGTGAGGGTTGTAACGTAAACCGACCGATAAACAGAGAGCTTTGCCTTCTGACTCAACTCTCTCTTCACCAAAACAGACCAGCACAGAGCATCACTGTGGATGCTGAACCGATCCGTATGTCAATCTCCCACTCCCTCTTGCCCTCACTCGTGAACAAGACCCCGAGACTCCTCCACTTGAGGCAAGGACACCCTCCCAACCTGGAGAGAGCAATCCACCTTTTTCCGGCTGAGTACCATGGTCTCGGATTTGGAGGTACTGATTCTCATCCCGACTGCTTCACACTCGGCTGCAAACTGGTCCAGTGAGAGCTGGAGGTCCTGCTCTGATGAAGCCAGCAGGACCACATCATCTGCAAAAAGCAGACATGGAATCCTGAGGTCACCAAACTGGACACCCTCCGCCACTTGGCTATGCCGAGAAATTCTATCCATAAAAATGAAATATGATTCATTAAATGTTGAAAACTTGTACTCTTTGTAGAGCATCATATAAGACAAGATGTTGGTTTGTGAGCTATCCTGTTAGCATTCACTTCATCTTACCATATTACTTCACAGAAAAGACAATAAGAACAAGACAAAGAAGTGTGTAACCAAATGTACGTGTTTGAAGTAGATGTCGCCTAGCATTCCCAACAAGTATTGAAAGTATAAATGAAAGTCAGTCACAAAAACAGGAAGACCCAAATGTCTCAAGACGAATGATACACCTGCTGGTGGTATGGACAGGTGGGGGACCAGTCCTTAACGACTTAATGGTGATGATCAAAACCTGTTCTGTTCCTCAAGCCCTTGCTTGATCTACCGTCTTTTAAGATGCTTTAAGAAAAGTGACAAGACTATTCTCTTATCCACATATCCAGATGAATGAATGAACTTCCACTCGGCACTCAAACGAGGACTGAAGAGCCATCTTTTTGAACAGCACTTAAATGCACGTATTATATTGTGGTATGTTTGTGCCTGAATTGTTCTACTGTATCTTCTATCTAGAGATCAGCACTGACACTTGTTTAGAGGTACTTGAACTTTAACCTATAAGTACTTAGAAAGGATACTTTGACAACAAAGCACTATTAAAGTTGCACTAGAAAAGAGTGTCATAATGCCATACATGCAAACATAAATGAGGTGGCTTCATGATGCTGGATCAACATTGTATCAATCATGGATGATGGCATCGCCTATTGGCCAAAGGCTAATTACTTTCCATGTTTTGAGAGCGTAGCACATCAACTATTACATAAACAACTTAAAAGAAAACTGCCTGTGCAAAATATTAATACAGTGGAACCTTGATTATCGTTTGCCCTGGTTACCGTACAATTTGGTTATTGTCAACTTTTTCCAGAGAAATTTTGTCCCAGTTATCATTCATTCGCCCGGTTTTCATCTGCAAACCTACGTGACCCACTGTTAATTTTCCCAAAGCAAAGCATCCATCAACAAGTCTGTAATTCATTTTGGCAAAAAAAAAAATCCAAAAGGCATCCAAATAATAATACTTAAAACAAACTCAAACACGTTGAATTAAAGTGATGGCATGCAGCGTTACGGCCTGAAAACGTGTTACAAAATAAATAGTGGCTGGAACCCTGAGATTAGGTGTACAAAACACTGGCATTCTCTAAAACGGAGCGCAAACCTGTAAGACTGATGTTAAATGTTAATTTATCCATTGCATTAGTCTTTTGCATTCATTTCTCACTGTTGTCTGTATGTAAAACTATAGTTATTCTATATAAAATGTATTTTTGTTATTATTTTGGAATGTCTGGAATGGATTAATTGGATTTACATTATTTCGTATGGAAATTATTGTTTCAGTTATCATTCATTTCAATTATCATCAGACACTTTAGAAAAGATTAATGATGAAAACTGAGGTTCCACTGTAATTGTTATGTTATGACTATTAGTAATACATTTTGTACAGTTTCAATGAAGGATCTGCCTTTAAAAAACTCAAAAAAATAATACATATTTACAGAAGAGGCCAAACATTTGAACTTGCCATATTTCATTTTTTTAACCTTAGTAAGTAGCCTGGACCTGCGGGTAGGTCTGGCCTCTATTCCTTACATTCAGAGATTAATTACTTTCTTATTTTCTAAAATATATACAAAAGAGAGAAGTCATATGAAAGCGTAAACTCTCTTTTTTTCTACAGTAGTTATTCATTTCTGCCTATTTTGAATTGACAACTGAAGAGTTTGCTCTGAATAAACTATGGTCCGTGTCTTCTTGGAACAAGCACTGAAAGAACTTTGAAAAAATACTGAAGTGTTGATCTTTTGTTTGAAAACCAAACAAATAAATCAGAGCACTCAGTTTTTTGTCCAGTAGCACAGTGCTGTGAAACTTTTAAAAATAAGGTATTGAGTGTTCAGCAGCAAATGTGAACATGTATTATTACAATATAAATCGTAAAACTAATCTCCTGCTAATGTAGAGGGCTCTTTTTCCAAATCCATCAACATTTTGCATTTATTTCGTGTAGTTGCTGTATAAAAAACGTAATTATTTCAGCATGTAAATTATAAAAAATATATCATGACCTGTTAAGAGTTGCAAAATAATGTACAAATTGTAGATCTAGATATTATAAATAATTCACTAACATGATTTTTTTTAGATATTCAATATTTAATGACTAGTGTGAATAAGAATAAGAGATAATGTACTGTAATTATGTTCTCAAGTTGTCTGCTTTGCTCTTGAATACCCAGTTCTGGAATATAATTAGCTAATTCTGGATCAAAATTGTAATTTTATGCTTAATTTTCTTGAGATTTCTTGTTATTTTAGCATCAGCTACAGCTCTATTCATCATTCCAGACACATTTAGCATTCCTTCATTTTTATTTTCAGCATCTTGTTTTCAGAAAGTTTATTCAGTTTTCACAGAGATTCTGACATTCACCAATGTTTCCTTATTTGGGATCTGTGCTTTGGTAAGACTAGAATCTACACCCACTCAACAGCACACTTACGCCTTTGAGTGCTGACATGTTTGTGCAAAAATAATTGATTAACGAGATTTCTTCAGTTCTCCAGCTGTATAATACTGTAGTATTACAGTAGAATGTGCCGTAATATTTACAAACAAGAGGAAGATATATTGGTAAATAAAGCCTATTGAGTCCAATGTTTTAGTGTCCAAACTTTTGACCAATTCTGTATATTGTTGCACTTGTGCTAATGCAGTGTGTAATTTTCTAAGTCAACGTCAAGAACAAAGGCTTGTGTATGGAGATAAAGAAGCATGGAGCTCTTTATTCTGCGTTTGAGTGCAATTTAAAGCCAGTCAAGGTTCTAGAATGAAACGAGGTAATACAGCAGGCAGAGACAAATGAGGGAAATCATCCTTAACCCAGTTAAGTTTAGGTGAGAACACACAGACTAAAGGCCTTGGAACAACATTGTTGTTGTAGGACTTAAGTGGCAATAACTTGCATAGCGGCTCATGGTTTCGCGGACAGAGAGGAATTCGGTTAATACCGGAGCAAATGGAATTTCAAGATGGATGCCTCTAATCGCACTCCCGATACTCTGCAGCATCGGTCTACAAAACCAAGGGGCTAGCAGAGCTGGAGAATAAGATCCTGCTGTTATTGTGTCTGCGCTGATAATGTGGTGCTTGCACTGTCTAGAGTAGGCCCTGTATGATATCAGGCCTTGTTTGAATAAGTGAGCTGAGTGGGTTGCCTCCCTAACCCTGCCGGAGTAATTCAGGCTGAGCTGCGGCAGGCAGGCTCCAGTGTTTGCTTTGGGTTGGCCAATCCTGGGCTGTAAATCCTGGACAGGAGACCGGCTGGAGATAATCTCAGCGCTGGAGGGCCACTCTGAGCACTGCCGCGGGCCCTCTAGGGAAGCTCACAGAAGCCCGTATTTTCACCTCTGCTAAATCCTATTGCTTTGAGCCTGGGAGATGGAGGCGATATGAAAAATATACAGAGCACTCAACTGAAGGTTTCTGCCGTAATATTCCCACAATTTCAGTACTAAGTGAGTGGAGGATGATTTGTTTAAAAAGCTCACTGCGCAGTCCGGCTGGGTGCGATACAGAAGCAGTGTGATGCTGGCTTGGTAACAGGAGGATGTGATGCATCCTCAGGGGGAGACATTACACCTTCTCTGCTCAGATCTGTTCCACAGACATAAAGGTCACATGTAACTAGAAAGTAGGGCAGCTGCAGAATTGCCTCCTGCTTCACGGGAAATGGCTAGTGTATCACACAGACAGTCCAGAGGAAATTTTGATCAAGTGGTTATTAACCAATATTGCTCTTTCTCTCATATATGGCTGGTGTTTTTCTCTGTGCTTTGGCCTCTAGTGTCAACATGAAAACACAATTTCTCCAGGTTTTCATTTGGATATTCATACGATGTCAAAACTGACATTTTATCTACTAGTGCATCTCCAAAAATTAGAATATTGTGATAATCATAATTGAATAAAAAATATTTTTTATATTCATAAAATTATACATTCCAATATTTTTAGTTTGAATATTAATTGTTATTAATTATTAATTATTTAGTTTCATTAATTAATTACTAATTTTTAGTTTTAGATGGATTGGCGCCCTGTACTGGGCTTAGTCGAATAGTGTAATGTCCTGCCCGACGCCCAGTGAGGGGGTAGGAGACTAATCATGACCCTGATAAGGATTAAGCGGGTGTGATGATGGATGGATGGATGGATTAATTTTTAGTTTTAATATTGATACTGTTTGAATAGTAATTTACTTAAAATGAAATATCCTAATAATTTTGAAATTCTGGATTTCTGGTTTTCATGAGCTATAAGCCAAACTGATCAACAGTAAAACATCAAAGGTTTGAAATATCAATTAATATGTAATCAATATAAAATTTGACGCTTTACTTTTTTGAATAAAATTTAAATTTTAAAAATTTTATTTTGATGTACCACTGATATATCTATCTGCACTTTTGCCATGACCATTTGAAATGACTGATAACTGGTAGGGATGGACAGATCAATGCTAAAATATCAATACCTCTAACGCTTCTTTACGAAAATTGATCCTCACATGAAAATATTGATTATTTAACCCTCTAAACGCCAAAACAGCACATTTGCATTTTCCAGTGACAGTAACCAAACAACTGCTGCAACATGCACAGCATACTATGTTAAATAATGCGAAATGACAGTTTTCAAAGAAAAAAAAAACAATTTTTCATTTGAAAGCAATCATTTTTAGGATTATTTTTATGTAGGATTTCAAGATACCGTTGAGTGTAAAGACACAAGATTTCTGCTTTCCTAAATAGCGGTGATCTATTTTTAATTAGCATCTTCTAAATTTCACTATGAAAATTGTATGAGGATATTAGCTTCGTTATTACTTGGTAGAAGCCTGAACATCCAAACAGAAGACAGGATATTTTGGAGGAACACCACCCATATGGTCACTAGTAGAATCCACTTGATGGCACATAATTAATAATTACATTGTAACGTATTGAAGAGAAAATCAGTGGTGTCACCCATCACTAATTACCAGCTTCATTCTGTGGTCTGTAGGGCTGAGTATTGGAATTCAATAGTTTTGAACTCTTGCTTACTGCCATTTAATGCTAGATTTCAATACCTAAGCTGTCAGTCTTATTAGCGTCAATGACTGTTAATAGGCTTGGGCCAAAATCAAGGAAAGTGACTGGCTGTCAAAATTGTTTTGCACATGCATGTAATTAGCACTCGTGCTTAGTCTTTAATGTAAAAAAAAGCTGTTGAGGAAATTTTTGGTCATTGGTATTGACGTTAAGGTATCTTATTTTTATCTTTATGAGTGTTGGTTCTGAATGATATCCAGCACCTGTGGACAGTAACATCAGCTTTCTCACTAAATCAACAGCCCAGAATCCCACTCATTTTCCTAATACTCAAAGATGGCCGTCTATAACATGCTCAATCATTCTTCCAATGCTTGCGAGGTTAATTTGATGTATTTTCCCCTCATTCTGGCTCACAAAATCCCTTTTGTGATATTTCAATGTAGAAATTTAAAAAATGAAAGAAATTTTGAGAATCACCTGACGAGGCGTAAATTAAACCTCTCTGCGCATTAAGTATTACTACTATTTGTGTTAGCCGGGCAGCTGTGGGCCTAGTTCCCTGCCGGTCTGCTGGGTAAGCCTGTTGGTGGGTGGTATAGTAAGGATGCTGGTCCTCCCCCTGCCCTTCACTTCATTGATTTACCATTACACTATTTCTAAGGTAAGATGAGAGTCCATTAAACAGGCCCAGCTATGCAACGTGTGTGCATAATGAAGCTTCCTGTGCAAAGCAAGAAGAGCGTTTCCCCTTGCACCTGCTCCTGTGTGCTTGCAAATCAGAAGCGAGTCAACGGTTAATGCAGAATCAATGTTCCAAATTAACCGATAGACCCCACACTTTGCAGCTTCCACATCCGTCGTCCTGAGTTTCTGCCCAAGTGAACACATGCTGGAATTGACCACAGTTCGTAAATGTTGCATTCAAACACCAAACAACATTAACGGCGAATAGGAAACAAGTTTAATGTGGCTCTGAAGAAAAGTAGTGTGTGAAACCAAAGCCCTGATTGAACCAATCCAGCGTAGACAGGAATCGAATCCTGTGCTATGCAGCCGTCTTTCAAACACAGCTGTCTTGATATGAATAATATAGAATAATATAGAATTGGTCAACAGGTCAGGGACCAGCTGGGAATATGCTCCCTCAGCAGACAGGATCAATCGTTATATGCCAAGAAAATGCATGTAAAGCTGCTTTTACGAGTCTAGTCATATATTACTGGTTTGTTAAGCCAACAGCAGCCATGCTCAGTTTCGAGGAGGTGTTGACAACAAACTGACCTGTGCATGCATAGTATATTTTCTCCATATTGTTAGCTCATCAGTGTTATTTGCCCAGGAGCATCGTTCTCCGGGAAAGGTGTAAAAATCCAAGGGCGAAGAATAAATCATTAACCTTGTACACGGAACCACCGGTTCAACCAAAACTACGAGATGCCCCTGTGGAACTGCTTAACGCGCTTCACAGTAAATGGAAATAATTGGCTCAAGGCTTAGGCTCTTGTGGGAGTGACAATCAGCGCGTGTGCCAGCCAACACATGCTTGAGTTTGATTTAGGCATCTCCGCTTAGTCTGTTCTTAAGTAATCAGCTTCTAGTTGAGCACTGTGCAGACAGCCAGTCCTGTACGTCTCTACCATAGGAACCGATCTCATCCAGGAGCAGATGGAGAGCGCAGCAGTGGCTCTATGATGTTCTCAGTCTATATTCACTTCTCAGAGTACAGACGGCATATGCTGCCATCAAGCTCCTTCCTTATCAAAACCTATACATTTGTAGGTTTTGGGGAGCCATTTGAAACAATGGCAAGCTCTTGATTTACTTTCTTAGGCAAAGAGCAGCAAAACGAGGTCGTTTGCAGGGTGCTCGCAACCCACTGTGTGAAAGCTCCTATTCTGCTTTGGCTATTACATGTTAGGCTCATTTAATGAACCTTAACCAGTTTCAAGGCCCTTTATCTGTTTTTTTTCCCAGCTATTGTGGTGGGATGCATAGCCCACACAGTTTCTCTTCACACTCACACTCGGGGACTCTATGAATTTGCTCTTAATACACACGCCCACACTCCGCTTTTGTGGCGTGTGATGTGTGGTAGGAGGCTATTGTAAGACGCCAAAGCTGTTCAGAACCTCACCATACAACCCTGAGATGAAAATCGATGAAAGGCTTTTCAGAGTGCTTGTGCTGAAGACGCGTCACGCGTGTGCGGTGGCTTAATGTCTGTTAATTGCTGGGCCTCCAGCATCTGTATCCTAAAGCAGCCCATGTTGTCCTGTAAGAAGCCAGCCAAGACAGCGGAACAAGGTCTTCCATTAATGGTGGAGCTGCGTTGCTCGTCGATTGTCATTCTGCACATGCCGGCTAGCTAATGATCTGGTGCAAGTGGCCCTCTAATGCTTACTTAATAACAGTACACAGTAGGAGCACAAAGCATATGGTGATATTAAAGCTTAATGATGGTGAATTAAAGAAAGCAGGGCTGGATTCTATACGTTGTCAGCAGGCAGTGGTTGATGGAAATGACTTCTCCACGTCGGTTGATGTGTAATTGCACATCTGTCAGTAAGTGAGCCATGCGGTGCTCTATAAGGGCCTCCTTATGGAGGAGAGGGATTGTGGAAGAGCACATCGCAGCTGCGTTGCTCTTAATCCAAAGCAGTTGGGAGAAGAATGAATGACAGGCATGGCTGGGTGAAGTGTCGAATGCATAAGAGGTGCCGTGTCGTGGCGCCACTAATTATGCCCAAGCGATGAATGCAAATCTCTTTACAGAGCCCCTGAGGCGAATGGATCAGAACCGCAGCAGCTCACGACATTTTCCAATATTAATGGACGAAGCCTTGGAGGGATGGGGGGTGTGGGGGGGTGGCAGTGTACGGATGCACGGGCTGCAACAGGGTGGTTTAACGGAGAGTGGAGAAGCGGAGCTATGCCTGGAGGCTGATCTCCTTCAAACTGCATCACCGTGGCGCATTCAAACCTCCATGTTCATGCATATCATCCAGGGCTTCCCTGTGAATATAACACAGTGTAATGGAAAATAACACAATATGATGGCAGGTAGGATGGTGCAGACGACACTGAGACTGATGCAGCTCTAAAAAAAAAACCAAGCTTCACTACTGCAGAGCCCTCGACTTTTAATAGGCATTTTATGGCAGGCTGTGATGATGAGGATGAGGATGATGCTCAGAATAAAAAGCAGACGACTGCTCTCCTGTTAACTTCTAAAAAGCTATGCTGTGAAGAATCACATTTAAAAAGCACGGCGATGGTGCAGCATCCCAACACAAACCTCGCGTAACTTACTCATGTGAGTCAGTGAGGAGAAATGATGTATTCCGTTTATCTCCATCCAGGTCCACGGAGCTGGCTTTCTTCCGTTCAAACGAGGGAAGCCAAAAAAGGACGAGCAAAAGTCCAGTGACTACTTAGACGGCGTCTTTTCGAGCTCCTTCTGCCTCTTTTGCCCCGCTGGTTAAAGCAGCAGCTCCCTCTCCATCGCTTTCCCACACTGACATGCTGCCGTGAGCCCAGCGGTCGTTAATATCAGAGCAGCCTCCGCTCTCCGGAGAGCAGCCAATAGCGATTGAGCAGCACACTGTGGCGTTGCTTGTTTTCCCACCCGTATAGCGACAAGCCCCGCCTTCTCTGCGCTGTCATTGGATGGTAGTTCATACCCGCGCGTGGTGATTGGCTCGTCGTTTCCCGCCATTCACGTTAGGATTGGCTAGCTCGCGGTAATCTTCCTGTATTTGGATTGGACAGCTCGCGATAAGAACAGCTGGTAGTTTCACATTATCTACGCTATGATTGGTTAATAGTCCGTCCTCTCAGCTTGTCTGAATACGGGTGGGACAAATAATGCCCGTGTCTGATTGGCTAAAAAATCCATGAAAAAAGTCTAAAGGAGGCAAGAGGGCAAAGATGTATTTTCCTAGTAGTGTTTGTTTACCTCTCTCAGTTGTACCAACTGACCTTATGTGGAGCCATTTTTTTTTCAACAGTTTCTTGTTCTTGACTGAATTAGTTGTTAGATTTTAACATTTTTATCCCCAGCTAGAAATCATCTGTAAGAATTAGACTATGAAAAGTGTTTCGTCTTAAGAAAACCACATATATGTTGTTTGTTGTTGTTGTTTTCTTCATCATTTTGAACTCAGCATATACAGTGTGTAAACATTTAATGACAAATCTTGGAATAAGATCTATTTATAATACATTAGATTAAAAGTATGTTTTTGTCTCATCCTCCAAAGGTACCATTTTCTACATACATGGTTTTCAAAGGACAGCGATGTCCTTACACCATATGGCCAAATGTTTGTGGATTACATGTGTTTTAACCACATCCATTGCTCACCTGCCAGCATAGTGCCAACAGTAAAGTCTGGCAGAGGAGGAATAATGATCTGGGCTTGTTTTTCAGAATTTAGGCTAGACCATTAGTTCCACTGACAGATGCACAGCCCAGAAAAACATGTTACAATTCTAATTTTTTCAAATTTGTGGCAAAAGTCCTTTCCCAACTCAAAGCAAGGTGGAGAGGTGGTGTTTTATCATTTAGATTTTTCTATTTTTCTGTTTAAATTTGATCTAAAATTAAAAATTAAGATTGTCAGACAGACTTAAAAGTAGATAAAGAGGACCAAAAACAAATGAGACAAAATTATTATCATTCCACACCATTTCTGTTGGATTAAGGTCAGGACTTTGACTTGACCATTCCAAAACATGAATGTTGTTCTTCTTTAACCATTATTTTTGATAGACTCAGCTCATGGACATTCAACTCCCTGGCATTACACTACACATTAGATCAGCTGTATGTTGGTAAAGTTAGAGACGGCTGAGGAAAACGAGCAGCTCATGTTGTGGGAGGTTTGTTAGGTCAAATTTAAAGTTTTCTGGTCAGAATTAAATGACAGAGTGTTTCTTCATGCCCAGCTGATGCGTGAACAACTCGGAGTAAGAATTAAAGCAGGGTAAGTAAGAAAGAACTATTAGTGTGTGTGGGCAGTGAACGATAACAGCAAATCAGTAAATACACATCAGTACAAAAGGAGACACAGAACATATGAGCCACAGCATGTAGCATCAATCCAGTCACAGTCCAGGTCATATTAAATGAGCAAAAACACTTATCCAAACAGGTAGACTTTTAGATTTAAATGTCGAGAGTGTCTGAATACCAAAGTGAGGCCAATTCAGAGCCTTATAATAAATGTTCAGCCTCCTGCTGTGCTTTTTCTAGTTCTAGGAATGGACAGCAAACCAGTACTTGTGAGTGGAGAGTATGTGTGTTTTAAGGCTTGAGCAGTTTGCTAAGACAGAGCAGCTGCAAACCTTTTAGTGATGTATACATCAGGGGAAGTATTTTATACTCAATAAGGAATTGAATGGCTAGTCAGCCTAGGGAAAGGAATTTGAATTATATGATCAAACCTGCTTGTATTGAGCACTTTAGCCACTGCATTCTGGACTAGTTAGAGCATGCTGCTAGTTTTCCGACTCAAACACACCCAATAAACCCAGCAATTGATACATGAGTGTAATTAGGTGTGTTTGAGCATGTATATCAGCACTGAAGCTGTGCACCCCTAGATACTAGAGTATCTACTACAAGAGTGTTGAAATAATCCAACTTGGAGGTTATTAAGGCATGCTACGGCCATATGTGCATCCTTTAGAGCGCTGTGTGTTTTGGCAATACTCAAGTGAAGGAAAGCAGTTTTTCCAAAGTTGTCTATATGTACAAACATCAAAAGAAAAATGAGAGTCTAGCTTATTTAAATCTTTTTAAAGAGTTTGCTTTATGTTTAAATAACTGTTCTTTTGGGAGGAGTCAAGAATAAGGAAGTTGTTGGTCATCCAGCCTTTTATCTCTTTGACACATTTCTTAATTATATTGAGACTAAGAGTGTCATTCATTTTAGCTGATACATGAAGCTGAATGTCATTAGCATAATGGAGATGAATGCTGGAATTGCAGATTACATTATCTGATGGTAGTGTTGGATTTGCAATGGCCCACGCACTGATCCTTGTGGGACACCCTATTCTAATGTAAGCTCACGGTTGACATCAACAAGCTGATAATGCTTACGAATAGACACGTTCAGACACTACCTCTACTGAATGAAGAGGAGATAATTTACTACTAGTTAATGCAGTGTTAGTAGTGTTATAGAATCTGAACCCAGACTGAAAAACTATAATGAATAGAACATTTTACAGCTAGGAGCACAGCTGTTGTGATGATCTTTTCAGTCAAAGGGAGATTTGATATTGGCTTTTAGTTAGAGAGCTCATTAAAATATTCCATAAGTTATTAAATATTTAAGTTGCATCATCCTAATTTCCTGAAGATTATGGGAAGACAACGTTCTTCAATGAGGGCTTGTAGGACATTTGTCAAAGGTTACATTCTATTGTTTTCATGACATTCATCATCACCAAAACTCATTAAACTGATAATTTCCTGTCCTAATATGGTGGACACAGCTTTGAACTTTGCAAGTTATGATATTTGGATGTAGAAATTTTGGTGAAATAGTTTGATGTAAGTGACCTGACTATTTAGGGGACTATTACAATTAGCCCCAAAGCTCCTAAACAAAAAAAAAAAAAACATATTTAAAGTCTACATATGTCATGGTTGATCAATTATAAATCAGGTTGCTCATTTCTTTTTAAATCATTATCAACGAGGAATCAACACGAAATTACATGTATGTTTTCTTATTTTCAGGAAAAATGCATATTTTTTATATTCAAAGTCTATTTGTGGAATCAGCCAAAGGAAAATGTTGAAACCAACCAAACTGGTCAGATTCCAAAGCTCCAATTAAATTTGATATGCAGCTCCATGACAAGTGAAGCAGTAGGCTACTCTGCATTTATTAAAGATGTACTTTGAATCAATTGCGTATAATAAAGAAGCCCTGAGGCATTTTCTTGCGGAATGACGTTGTCTCACCAGTGCACAAGACATAGAGTGGCTTGATTCAAGGATAAGATCCAAGGCAAACTTTCAATTACTGACTTGCCTGGAGAGAATGGAGCCTGATGACCTTGTGGTATGGCAGAAGGTTCAGATTCTGGGGTAGTAAAATTCACCGTTCCTCTTCCAAGTGGTTCAGGCTGACATTTAGCACCATAGCTAAAGGGAACTATCTCTGATTTGGGCATGAACAGACTGTGAAAGCCTCAAACAGACCTACGCAGCTTCACCACCCATGTCTTCAGACCTTCTCAGCCATGAAAAATGACAGTATAACTCATAATGACACAGGGATCCCTTTTCTCCTACACTATGTTAGGATGCTGCCATACTGTAAAAAATGGGAAGAGGAATAAATCTGTGGCTTGGACAATTTAAGCATGTATTGTACATATCAACGGAATTATTCTTCTGGCTAGCTCTGCACTCCATTTATGATAAATTTTGGAGAATGTTCATGGTGACATCGGGTGATTCCTTGGTGACATTTTGGTCGTCTGTTTTCTTCCAGACGGAACCTCTGTGAGCCATGCAATTTATTGACTGGAGTTCTGTGGTTATAAATGCTTTTATGGGAAATATAAAGTAACTGCTCTTTTGGTGTGTGTCGGGTACTTTTTGTTAAATATGAGGCATCTGTTAGATTATCAACTTCATAAACTCTGCCTCACGTGATGTCTAAGTAGTGGCCAGTCTGGGCTAGAAATCAAAATGTGGACTTTTTATCTGTAGCCCTATTCAGATTGGATTAAATATACATGGCGTCCTGGAGTAAATTCTTCATTCACAGAAGCTCCTCTGAGATTTTATTTACATCTGGATGCACCATGTCTGCGTTTTGCCTCTCGTCCTCTGAGAAAATGACAGATTAAGTTGTTTTTAGCTAACTCAGAGCTCGTCCATAAGCACATATCTGCGATTTTCAGATTTTTAGCTGTTTCTACTAGCTGTATTTAGTCTTTTAGTCACAAACCAAAAAATATGAACGCTTTTGAAGAGTCGCCTAATAATCTAATTGTTCTGGATGGAAGATCTTACACTCCGTACTCTACCTGGGAAATAAAATAAACTAAAATACATAAGAAAGATGAGATACTGGCTTATTAGAGCAGTGATTATAATCACAGCTACAGGTACAAATGAACTGTGATCATATTATCAAGTGATGCAGACTTCCATGTTAATTAAAGCCTATATCGCTCCAAAAACTCACTTGTCTTATTTATTTTAATGTGGTTCAGAAGCAAGAGTTTTAACACTGAGGAAACAAGTAAAATGTTAAAAACAGAAGCCACCCTGATCAATTAAACAAATCCAAATACAGCTTATGTATATACTTTCTTCTCCAAAGTGGTTGAAAATCAATAACAATGGGTGACACCTATGAAATCACCTCTTATTAACCCATGAAGTCCAGATGGTGCACAGATGAACTCAGTAAGCATTAATTCAGCACTTGCTGCACATGATTAAGAGCCTCACTCGGGGGCTTCCAGCTTGACTTAATTGGTACACTTGCACATTTCCTGAACATAGTGATACGTTCACATTGACAAGGCATGTCACTCACATCGACTTGTTACTGTAATCCAGTTCTTCAGGGGAAAGAGGCCGCATTTCAGAGAAATACAGCACTGATCCGTCATAACTGCCACATCTGTCAGAGGCACACAATCCCATACTGCACCTCTCACTGCATGAGAATTACTGTGAAATTGTAGATAAGCTGAATAAGGTGCCAGCCAAAGCACAAGAGTGGACTTGCCTAACACTTCACCAACTCTGAGCGTTATGGGCTGTCTGTCATCGTGATGTGCACGAAAACAAGATCCTGGATGGGGGTTTGTTTAGTCGAGGCTCTGTTGTGCCTGCCACCAGCCATCCCCGCTCCATATATGCACCCCCACCCCCTTCCCGCCACCACCACCACCCGCCTTCATTAACTTTCCATACTCCCATGGTACTCAGCCATCCTGTGCCAAGCTACAACACAGCTTATTTTTATATCCCCCATCTTGCTACTCAGCAGAAGCCAGTGAATGAGTAAATTAGACCCATTGCCCTTCATAAACTCATTCAAATTAATGCTTCCTTTTCCATAATTATGCTAATAAGTCCATAACTTAATGTTGTTTGTAATGTATCACCCATTTGAGAGTTAGAAGCCCTTGGGGTAATGGGATGGTAAGTGTGTGGAGGAGAGCAGGGCTGGGTTACATCCTGCTTTAATACAACGGTACGGTTAGTGTATTGTTTTTGTCATAGCAAAGCCTCATATTGTCAAAGCGATCGTTTACAGAGGAAGTAGCTCATCTTCTAATGCTTTTATTACCCAAAATCATTTTCAGACCATTTCTAATGGTTCATTTGTCATGAAACGTTCACACAAAGTCAGTTCCTTTAAAACCTCCAGTGTGTGAAGTTGGAAGCTTTGCTATGACAGCGATGATATGGATTTAAGTGGATTAGAATGTTTGCATGTGTCTATGTACACAAAACAAGAGCATCTCCATTTACATGGACAAAAGCGATGAGTTGGCAAGATACCTGTGTGACTGATAATTATACAGCAGGTGTTAAAACTCTGTTTACTCTCTGTGCACACGGTTAATTGAGTCTATCATAATGGAGATCGTGGAAGTCATAACTGAGCGGAACCTTCTGAACTCTTCAGCCTTAGAAATAAGAAGCACTGGGCTGGACCGCTGGACATGCAATGGGCCTGCTTCTGTGGTGTAATCGATAATATTGTTGCTGACAAGATAAATAAAATTCCTTTTTCTTGTCCAACAAAGCCATATAATATGTCCACTTCCACAGCAAATTTATAGTGCTTATTAAAAGATGCACCGTTTGCTGGTTAAAAAGAAGAAGGTGGAAAAAGGGGGGAGATTTATTAGTTAGTGATTATAATGCAATAAAAGGAGACGGGAGCCAGCCAGAGCTTGTGTCAGCACCTTGGCTAGCCTCGTAGCTCATCTAGCTCCAATCGTAGTGAGTCGGGCCTTTTAAATGCCCTTGTCACACCTTGCGAAGCTCTTAAGAAACAACTCCATGTGCGTAGTAAACATCCGCCAAATTTCCACAGCTTAAGGCGAATATCATTTGTATTCTTCTCAACAACCAGCTTCTTTTTTTTTTTTTTTTTCAGGAAAAAAAAAACGAACGCAGCCCAAGTTTGAGCAGATAAAAGGACTAGGTTTCTTTTTTGCTGTGCCTGAGAAGAAGCAAAGCTGAGGTATACAGCCGCAGGATGTATGAAGAGCTCTCAAAGGAGCTTCTCTGTTTTCCCTCGCTCTCCCATGGCTGCCATAACTGAGCTCCAACTAAAAGTTCAGGGACTCTAGTTCCTCTCCTCACCCCCAACGTGAAGCCAACATCCTGGGGAGTGGAAGAGAAGGCGCCAGGGCTGCTGGAGCTGACTTAATGGTGGGGCGCAGGTGATACACCTGATGGTAAAAATAAGAGAAGAAGAAGAAAGACGGAATAAAGGAGAGGATGAAGAGAAATGACAGGGCTCTCCAAGGAGCAGGAGAGGAAGAGAGAAAGAAGCAAAGCATGCGTTTGCAGAGGCTTAGCAGGGGACATTCTCAAAACATTGGCTAAGGGTTCTCTTCCTGTTAGGAGCAAATGTTATCAAAGTAACATTAATGGAACTTAATAATTTAATAATAACTCTAATAATAATAATAATAATATAATATTATGTAATAATATAATATAATAATAATAATAATAATAATAATAATAATAATAATAATAATAATATAATATTATGTAATAATATAATATAATATAATAATAATAATAATAATAATAATAATAATAATAATAATAATATTATGTAATAATATAATATAATATAATAATAATAATAATAATAATAACAATTTTACGTGGTCTTATTTAATGTATCAATGATGCTAAATAATTTACATTTTTATAGTTATAAATAGTGATCATCCACAACATTGACACCACCTATCCACACTTATTGTCTGTTTTATCAACAGTAGCTCATCTATTGCTCATCCTCTAGTCTTTCATTGGTGGTCACAGGATGCTGTTGGCTGTTTTCATGCCAGAAGTGACAGTGTGTTTAAAAACATCAGCCACTCTAGTCTAAACTGCTCATACCAGTACAACACATGCTAACACACCACCACCACATCATGTCACTGTAGTGCTGAGAATGATCCACCACCCAAATAACCAGCTTTGTGGTGGGCCTAGTCACTGAAGAACAGGTCAGCGTTCTAGTGACCACCATCTCTCTCTCTCTCTCTCTCTCTCTCTCTCTGTCTGTCTGTCTGTCTCTCTCTCTCTCTGTCTCTCTCTCTCTCTCTGTCTCTCT
>BRDA01018037.1:0-27416 GCA_036984385.1 Crenuchus spilurus | reverse complement strand
TATTTTTCACTTAAAATGTTACATTTACTCAGATTAAACTTTTGATCTGTCATCTATGTTCTATTACGAATAAAATATTGACATTTGCCATCTCATCACATCATTGCATTCAGTTTTTATTCACAATTTGTATAGCGTCCCAACTTTTTTGGAATCCGGTTTTGTATATCACTAACAAATCTTTCCAGTGAGATGATACTCCCTGATGTACTTTGAGAGTTGTGACAACACTACACTCAGGGAAACTAAGCAAGAGACCTGATTATGATTGAAATAATCTTGTAAAGATTGACATGTGTTATGTTTAAATAAGTCATGATGCAGGTTAGAATGAGCTTGGCCTGATGTGTTATATTGGGCTGATGTGTTCAAGTGTAGATAGTTTTGCTCAGTCTCCATGTAGCTAAGAAACAAGTTAGATTATTAGCTATGTATCATTAAATGCTGCTAGAATGAGATTAATGAAGAGTTATCCTTTAACGAAGCAGTTTCCGCAGATATCTTTGAGTTGCATTACCTTTATGATGAGTGGAAAAGGTGAAAATGACAACATGTTGTTAACATGTAACATTGCTCTACACCATTCACTTCTGCTGTTGTCCATCCTTGAGGTATTGTTTACATTACAATCATACACAGAATAAGATGTAAAAAATCCTATGCCAAACCATTAGAGCTTCACATAGGGCCCACCCTACTCTCTTACAAATATATCAGTTCAATATATTTGCGGAATTAATGCTAGTTGTCACTATGTACAGTTTATAAAATTCCTAATGAAGTGCATTCAGGCCCTGAAAAGTACCAGTCAAAACTTCTAAATCTAAACTATAAATAATTTGCATCATTAAATTACAAAATAGCACATAAGACATACAGCAAATATGACATCACACACTTGTCTCAAACAATAAGGGGAATTCCACTTTTGTATGTTGTTTTTGGTTGAGATGTAAACAGTCATTCATCCTGTTTTGATTTACATTCTGTGCAGTGCTGGTGATTTCAATTTAGATGTCTACAAGGCAAATATTAACACGTTATTTACTATACAAACAACCAGTGAATCCATAATTGTCAATAACTGCCACTATTGACAATAGTAAAATAGTGGTGAATCTTTTCTTTATGTTTTTGCATATGCTCTGCACATCATCACAAATTGATTTTAATACATTTTAGTCCAGGTCTTGCACTGTAAAAGTATACTTTAAACCATTACATGTAATACATTTATGTAATCTATGATTTCTATCATTCTCAGCACTGCAGTGGTGGTAGTATGTTTGTATCAGACATGGCAAAGCTCTTGCAAAACACATCAGTGTCACTGCTGGGGTGAAAATAGTGCACCAACATATGTGACCACCAATGAGGGTGAGCAAAAGAGAAACTGTGCAACAGCAGATGAGATACTGTCTCTGACTTTACATCTACAAGGTGACCAACATAGTAGAATAGAGTGTACAGTGAGCTAGCATTGTATTTAAAATCTCCAGCAGCTCTACTGTGTCTTACCAACTCATACCAATGCAACATACCACCACCACATTCGTGCCACAGCAGTGCTGAGAATCATCCATGGTTTGCTTTAGTGATTTAGGGTTTCTGATGACACACTAATATGGACAAAAGTGTATTGCTAAAATAGTAGTAACAGCCAACATAAAGCCAAATGTGTCAGTACATTTGTAGAATATTGAGTATTGTACTACACATGCAATGATTTCATATGCCTTAATAACTCCCATCAGGTTGAGGCAAAGGCCTGATTATTTAGTCTATACATATGCTAATTATTTGCCTAAAGGCTTCTGTTGCTTGTTAGCTATATAAACCATGTAACACCAGCGCTCTAAAGCAGCAAATGCTGAACACCAAACATGTCTTGGCTGATGGGCTACATTTGTGGTGATTTTTCTGCTTAGGCTTAGGCTGCTACCATGTTATGCATAAGCCTTTAGATCAGAATGCCTTTAAGTTTATGTAAAACATATATTCAGTCAGGTGTGACAAAACTTTTGACTAGTACTGTCAGTATGAATGAGACTGTGTGGGTGTAGCTTGTTAGCATCCTTATGTGTAGGATTATTCACCTCTCCTGCCGCCTCCATGTTCGATCACGGAGGCGCTCTGGAGCACTGTCATTCAGATTCGTCACAGAGGAAACGTGCTGATGGAGAGCAGGTGTGAAATTGAAGGGAAAAACGCCGTCTTCTCTCACAGCCTTCCTGGGTCGGTAGAGCATGGAGCGAAACAGATTAAGTGACTCAGACTTGCAGCGGCAGCCATGACGGACGCCTTGGCCCTCCAGGCCTGACAAGTGGAGCCCAGAACTCCTGCAGTCTTTTTAAACGCGTCCCGTCAAGGCTGAGCTGGATTTATCTGATGGCGTGCTGTTCACATGTTGGGTAAACCTGGTTGGACTCCCAGAAAGCATCTTTCCCTTCATTCAGTGTGCCAAATTCTATTTTCCATTCATAAAAAAATGCCTTCCAAATGAAAGCGCCACGTTCTACTTTTATTTCATTTTCTCCCCTGTACTCATAATTCATTCATAAAACTTAAATATGTAGTCTTGAAAATGGAATTAAGTATTTTGATTGTCTGCATCCTGACGTAAATATACAGAATTAATTAGATGAAAGTGACACACAGCACACAAAGAAATTCAACCTCCACATTTAAACCATCCATGCATTGAAGCACACATAAACACACACAATAGTGAACACACACTTTAAATGGCAGTGATCACACATGCCCAGAACTGTGGAAGGCACTTACATTTACATTTACAGTATTTGGCAGACGCTCTTATCCAGAGCGACGTACAACAGTGCAACTACTCTTTAGGGCAGGTAGGGGTTAGGTGTCCTTCTCAAGGGCAATTCAGTTGTATCCTGTTAATCCAGGGGATCAAACCAGTGCCCTTTTGGTCATAAGACTGGTTATCTTCTACAAAGTACGAACATGATACCAGCTGCTGTAGGCAGCATGAGTTGTATTATATATATATTGGCATAATGCAATACAATCATGAAAAATTACAAATTGGCTGTCTTTACTTCTGTTTTCCATATGATATGTATAAACTGGGGAGGGAATGGCCCATTCTGATACTTTAACAGACTATACATAGTGCATTGAGCTCTTACATTTATAATTGTTTACATTTGTTTAAAATCTTCACTGTAAATTAACAGTAAAATCCTGGCAGGCTCTAGTGTACTTTAACAGTATATTAATGTATATTTGATCATAGTATTACAGTAAAATAACGTTTTTACAGTTTTACAGTATTCTCCCACAAATAAGTAGAATTCCAAAGGGATACACATTTGATAAAATGATGCTGTAGTTTATTTAAAGTCCTCAGTTACTTGTAGAGCTGACAGTGGTAACTGAACTCATGAGCACAACATGCTGTTTAAATAACATCATGAACAATGTAACAATGGTGTGAACTGTGTGACAGTGAAAAAGCGAAAAATAACAGAACTGGAGAGCTAATAATGAGAAAATCAGACTACAGCATTGTGCTGGTATCCTCAGTCACAGATGACTAAACAGAGAAAAATGAAAAAATGTAAACAAACAATAAAAAAATTTACAACAAAACGTCACTGGTAAAAATATTAAAATATGAGTTGTAAGATTGATATCTGATCTACCAATGATTAATGTCTCCCATACAAAGTAAAACAAAAGCAACTTAGCACAGTGGGCAACCTTTTTGGCTATGATATAATAAATGATGACCAGGGATTTCAGAGTAACGAGGCACACTGGAGTGATGCTGAAAATAATGTGGAAAAAATACTGTTATTTTACTGTAATTTTAAACTGACAATTCAGTTACAAAATTAGGATTAGCATTGCAAATTAGCCAGCTTACACTTACACAGTCACAGTTGATATAGTCAACTTACACTTAGCTAAGTCTATATACTTTCTTAGCTGTTTTTTTTATTTTATTTTGTCTGTTTATGAATAAACACTTTAAATACATAGGAAAACAAAACATCTCTCATTAAAATAACAATTAACAAAAGTCTTAAAGATGAACCACAGGAGAATAAAGGTGTTATACAGTGATTGGTCATTACTAACTAATTAGCAAACCAACCAGCTCTCACATTCAATGCTAGTTACATATAAAATGTATCCATATAGTGCTGGTTTATTATTTAGAAAGCTGACCTGTTAATCAATCCCTAATTCAGTCAAAACCAATGTAAAATTCATCACACAGCAAAACAGCAATTTATTTTACTCAGAGAGCTTAGCTTGTTAATCATAGAACATGAAAGAGTAAATCTGATGACTTTTGACAGAAGGATCTGTGTAGGGATGAAAATGTCTATGAGAAAATACAGTACTGTATTGTAAAATGCTTTACTGGTGTCCAATGTTCTCAGTATACAGTAATATTGTCACTAAAGCTATGCTGTTCACAGTATTTTATGAAAAAAACAGTAAAAAAAGCTTGGGGCTCAGCAGGCTAAGACCCTGACACTATGACCAGAGGATCGCGAGTTTGATTCACAGTAATGCTATTTGCCATCAACAGCCGGGGCCCAAGAGAGCGAGAATTGGCAGTGCTCTCTCTGGGAAGGTAGATAGTGCTCTGTATCTCTCTATCACTTTCACATTGCAATGTCTGCTGGCTCAGGCATCTACTGATTGGTCCATTTGAAACTAGAGACCCTGCGCTTTCCTCCAAGCACATTGGCTCCCCAGTGACGGTGTATCAGCGGTAGTTCAGCAGTGGTTGGCATCACATGCAACGGAGGAGGCGTGTGCTTCTCTTCACCCTCCTAGAGTCAGGGTCATTGCAAAGTGATGGGGTGAGCTCCCTAGTGGATGGGATGGGTTAATTGGATACTACTAAACTGGGAGGGGGATAAAAAATTGGCAAAAAAATAAAAAAAAACTATCTTACTGTATACTGTAATTGTAGCATCTTACTTTTTAATTTGACATTTTTACAGTAATTTTTCTTTTTCAAAGTAAGTTGTATAATTTGTCTCCTCCTTTGAAAACGAAATACCCCCTTTTAGTGCTAATCTGTCGCCGGCCTTGCTCTCTATTCATTCTGTTTTTTTTTTTACTATTTCACTACACCAATTTCTCTCTCATTATCCACCCCACCCTTTTCTCTTCTATAGAAAAGCACAATGGCAGGTTCAAATGTGTATGTTTTTTTTTTCTTTCTTTACATAAGTTAAAAAGTATCTGATCTTCTTTCTCTCGCTTGCCCCCTCGGGAAAGCTCCATCTGTCGGTATTGTAATGTCAGGCCTATGCCTGAGTGAGCAAACAAACAAGTGAATGACAGTGCATCAAGGGGAAAGAGTGTGTGTGTGTGTGTGTGTGTGTGTGTGTGTGTTTGTGTGTGAGAGAGAGAAAGAGAGAGAGAGATAGAGAGAGAAAGAAAGAATAGCCCCTCACTTTTTTCTCTTTATTGAGTGTTTATGCTAGGGGAAATCTCCGCAGGCTTTTGCATGAAATAACATTTTTGCATCCCATCTCCGTAGTCAAGCTTGACGTTTCAATTTGCCACGACTGATGCATTTTACCCCCTCACCCCCCTTGTTGTCTGTTGTGTATTTGGCATGCGAGTCATGGCAACAATGCAGCAGCTCCTTGCTGGAATGTTTTCATATCCGTAGTCTGTGTTGTCATACATAGAGATATACAGAGAGAGACTGTGAGTAAGCAAGTAAGCTGTATTTGTTTTCATTCCTATGTGAGCATTCTTTAATAATATGACGAAATTCATTGCATACATACATGACATCACTGATGCCACATGATATGATGATCACTATCACTGTCCTCGTTGCTCAAGTGTTCATTATAGAGGTTAATTGGTCCACTGTGGCACAGCGATTGCTCTCTACCACTTGCAGGAGTCATTGTTCCCCTCTGGCATCAGTGGCCTGTGAGGCACCACTGTTGTACCATTGGGAGGCACTCAGTGCAAGTTATGTTTCTCCATACTGCTAAGGTAGTTACAAATTCTTCATTTTTGACCTGGCAGTTATGTCCTCGAAAAATATCTGATATGAGCTTGGGCTCACAATTAACATATTGGGGCATCCATCATTTCTTGCCCTGTAGTGCACTGCAGTGTAAGTATGGAGCCATTTTAAATTCAGTCAGAATGGTAACAGCACACTTGTGCAATATCCTAGGTGTCCTACACCATCCATTCCATTAGATGTTATCTAAAAGCCACTGTAGCTTCTCCTATGCATGTAGTAGCGTGTTGCATGTGTGTGTGTCTGTGCACGCAACAGTGTTATATCTGAGCAGTTTCATAGCAACTTCCATAGCTGATAGCAGCCCCAGCTTTAATATCCGTGCATGACCATAAGCCTGTTCAGTGTGTCTTCATTTAATGCCTGCTAAAGCCTTATCAACACCCGGCAGCCTTGTCATCTGCTCTAGCTCATGATCTGAGCATCAGTCGTGCTTTTAAGGCATTAGCTCTTTCTAATGTGCTCTACCGAGTGTGTGTCTGTGTGCGCATGCAAGACACAGAACGAATTCACAACAGCCTGGGACAGAATGCAAATGTGTTCATGGCTTTTTAGCGAGTCAGCTCATGAAGTGAGAAGATCCTGCTTTTTTATTAGAAAGGGAGACATTATTCAAATCATACAGCAGTTCGCAAAATGGTAAAAGAGTACAAATCCATTAAAATAAATTGGTATCAGAAATAGAATGTTAAAAAGGCTGCTATCATATCACCTCGTTTCCTCATTTGCTTCACTATATATGTATAATCAATTACGCAGGCTTTAAAAAAATCATGCACATGTGACTACATAAATTAAGTGAGTCATGCATGATGGGAGTCAAAAAAGCACTTCACATAAAAAGAGGATCTTACTTTTTGCAAAGACTGGTACTCAGAATGGAAATGTCATTGCATTGTGCCAGCTTTTTTTTCTCATATCAAGTATGGCACTTAACGGCAGGGCAGTTTGTAATGCCCTGTCCACAAATCCAGGCTCCTTTCCATGCTCCACTCACAAATACATTCCTTCATAGCAACTTATTGCAAAACTGGACAAGCTTAACAGATTGCTTGGAAAATTTGATTGAGTTTAGAGTCACTACACTGAATGCAAACTTTAAAATGTCACAATATTGAAGGTCTTGAATCTTTTGAAACTATGCAAATTGGAAATGCAAACACATTGGCCAACATAGTAGCTAGAATTCTAACAAAAATCCTGCATCCAGTCCTTACATTTAGATCGTTCACAACCTCAAAAATGAGTTGGGCTGAAGAGCTTCTTATTTAAGATGAATGAGATTTTTGACAGTGATCTGTAAAGTTCATCCAACATCTCAACAGTAGCTACAAAAGCACACATTTGTTGGTAGAGCATAGATTATTAAATTCATGCAGGAACAAATTTTTTCTTCACTGTACTCAGGCATACTCTAACAGAAGTTAACCAACGACCAAGAGATTAAAGTCCAAAATTACAGCTATACTTGGAGAGTATTTGGAACCATATTAAATATATTATCATTGTACATTTTTTTTTACCTAGAGCTATGTAAATTAATTACATAAATACATAATAACAGACTTTGGTATCAAAGAGATGCTGTAAAAAAAAGCTGCAGAATAATACCAAACTTATGAGTGAGGCAGCTAAGTGATATATGGTTTACATGGTTGAATAATCTGGCTAATTTGGATCTGGACCATATGTTTTAATCAGTCTTGTTAAAACACTAGAGTGGACACAGGTCCAGTTTCCCAGGGATTTTGGTATATTTGGTTAAGTGTGAATGTAGTTTTTGCTGCAGGTGTGGAACTGTTCCACTGTTGTGTTGTGTGTTGATTGGTACATTTAGTAACATGACTGCTTCAACTTACCACATAACTTCTCTTTCCAAGTTCAGTCACTATTATCAGACGTCCCCATGATAAACCAAGCTAATCTGAATAAGGATTAATCCAGACTAAAATCACACCACTGATTTGCTTTTGGATGTAGGAGATTTCAGTTCCTCTTTGTTGTTTTTTGGCAGTTTTGTGTTTAGTCTTTTCTTTAGTAAGTGTACAGTTGCAGTTCAGGATGAGTGATTGACCTGGGTAATGAAGGACATTCCATTTTTAGGCCATGATAAAAGCTTTAGAAATATGCTTCAGGCAATTGTTCTGCTGCAAGGTGAAGCACCATCCTCTGAGTTGAAGATTTTGATTGAATTAGAGCAGTTAAAATGTTTATGCACTTCAGAATTCATCATAAAAAGAAGTGAATAATTTCCACTGGCAGCATACATGCCCATGTTGTCATATAAGATTGTTTGCTTTGGTTTGCTATTTTTCCTATAGATTTGTAGCCACTATTTATTTAATTCTATAGAATTAAAGCTGACGGTCTGCACCTTAATGGCATAATCATTGTTTCATTTCATATTCACTCATTTTATTGAGTCCTTTATAGGGACAGCACACAATACATTTACCAAAAGATCTATGACGTTAATACTGACCTTGATTTGCTGGTGTGTATAAAGGAGGTACTATTGCAGCAACTTCTGCTAAATAGTAGCATGCTGCATCCATAGTCATTGAATAATCTCTTTTGAAGCGCTGAATACTTATGCTTCGTAACTTCCTCTTAGTGCATTTTTCATCCCCCCACTTTTTTATCCCTGCTTCTCTTTTTCTGTGTTAGCTAAATTTTTCAAGCAGCACTTTTGAATTTCCACTCTTGATAGCACACATAAAATGCACCACTGACTTTGGCTGCAGCAAAGACCAGCTTGTGGACGCCTCTTGCTCTCTTCGTGGAAAATATCAAAAGAGGCTGGCCTCTGAAATGAAGTTTTTATGGATTTATGGATTTGTGAATTATCCCTCGTTCCTCTGAGCGGCAGGCTAGGCACAGAAAAATCTGTTTACCTCTTTTGCCGAATGGTTTCGGCATCTGCGAACAAAGAAAAGCTGGAGAGCGTTGAGGCTGCAGAAGGTGTAAAAAAATGCATCTCCATCGAAAAAAAAACAGACGGTCATGTCGGTGCCATGGAAGACTAATCTCTCTCCTGTGCATCTGCTCGCCTTGTCTGTTCAGTCTACTCTTGCCGCTTCAAATCCTGCCTTTTTTGGCATCCCCTTGAAATAGGAAGCCTTAACACTTCTCAAGGCCTACTTTCTGTTCTTAACAGAATTTAAAATTGATTGAGAAATTCAGATTTTATGCAGTTCAGTATGAGGAACTACATTCTGCTCTTGCTTTGTGAGTTCAGAAAGGATTCGGCTGGAGAAGTCACACCATGTTTGTGTGAATATTGTACAGAGAGTTTGAAGTTGACTAGCTTTGGCCCACCACTATGAGGAGGGACAGTCACAGAGCACCAGCTGTGATGTCCTCTGAAGCGGCTAGTAATGAACTCTATGCTTTGAGCAAAAAATTACAGAGGGAGCGCCAGGGTGAAATAACAAACCATGGCTTTGAGCTGCTGTCGGAACTGCCAAAGGTGGGAATTGCCCACTAGTCCACCCCCCAACTTCCACTGTCCTGTCTCTGTTCCTCCTACACTGTTTTTTGACCAAGGGTAGGGTTTCCTCCTACATGTACTGCAGTCTGTGAACACTATAACACTGTGAAGCTCAGTATGACAACAGTTAACATTATTTAACACCGGCTAATTATAAATCACTCCATTTCACTCTTCATTGTTAACATTATTAACAATTAAACAGCAGACTCCGATTCTGAAATTTGATGAAGAGAACTGCATTTTAACTCATTCATCTGATTTCTTAGTGCATGTATACCCTTACCAAACTTTCATTAGGATTTCTTAGTCTGTGTATGCATGGAAACAGATAGTAGTACTACAATAATAAGCAAGCAGTGTTAAACACAGCACCTGTGAGATGGCAACATTATTTGGCGCATCACTGAAGATGTATATTCATATTTTCACGTAAAGTGGCTCAATGTTTTAAAAACGAAATACAGCTATGGCATGAAGTGAACACAATCAAATTACTGACAAAATCTGTTTTTCTAATGCCAATGTTAATTGTCCTAGGTTTTAGTTCTGGTTTCAGAAGCGATATGATGACAGCAGAATATAAATGTAAACTCACTGTTTATCTGTTTTGCATCAGATACTATTCAGGTTGTTTTATTTAATGATTCACATTCTACACTGAACTGTTTTAGTTTCATTATATTATTGACATGAGTTCATACAACAGTAATATTGACCATGGATGTTAAGTGGCTATGTTTAGCAAGCTTACCGTTTGGCTGTGTTCTGTATGCAAACAGCTCATTTTAATGTTTATTTCACCATATTATGTGGCAATGAATAGTTAGAAGAGTGTAGCATTACTGTAATTAGTGAGTTTGATCTGTGGCATTTTTTCCTTAATTATACTAAGTGTATTTGTTGGAAATTAATTAGCTAAAAGAATGGACTGATGGGCGCATCTCCCTTGAGGCTGAATGTGCATCTGTTTTCATACTGTGGTTGATTTCAAAATGAAAAGTTTAACCTTTGTGGAGATCTTGTCATCAAGAGTATTTTGGCTACCTTTCTTGCAACTGTGTTGAAAGCTCTGCTTTCGAGACAACTGTACTGTATTGTGAACTCATGTCTTGTCTTCAAAGTGTTCTGAACTACATAAGGACTGGGCAACATGAGCAGTTCCTGCCTGTAAAGTCGAGTTACAGGGAGAAAGAGTGAGCTGATTGTGTTAGCTTTTGTTTAAACCTCCCCATTTTGCCATGGGGTGAGGTTCTCCATCTAGAATACCATGTCAATTACAAGCTGCAGACAAACCAGCACAGTCAATTGTCCTCAAGTGTACCCTCTTTTGAAATAAGTGGTGGTTTCTCTCAATGTTCAAAATCCAGCTGCAGTATAGGAACAATACGAGGTTGATTGTGATACTTTTGAAAAGAGAAGTATGTAGGCCCAAGTGGACTTCACAGTTCTTCAGTAATGAGCTGAAACTCTATGGGCTTGTTTTCTACAGCTGCATCATATACATCAAGCTTTATGTACATTCCCAATTGAACAATATACTTTTTTTACATTTATGTTTTATGTATTTTAATTTTTTCTTACCAAAGGTCTTACCTTGAAGAACCACAGAAGACATGTTCCAGAGACAAGAGTATAAATAATTTTTTTTTACATGCACAACCATAATTTCACTACAGACGTGTCTTTTTCTGGTGCTCGTAGGTAGCATATTTGATTTAAACACAGCCTTGCAACAAATGCACAGCAAATTGGAGAGCAATTTCCTATGATTTCATTCACCGTGCCTTTATTGAGAAAGAAAAGTGCACCCGCACCGAAGTGTACAAACTGCTTCTCCAAGCACATCAACTTTAAAATTGGCTTTTCAAAAGAAAAAAAAAGTTTTGCAAGACCTGATGAAATTATGGCCACTTCTGTACTTTCTAAATGAGACAAAATTGCCTTGTGGCCTAAGTAGCAGATAAACAATTCAAATTAAGAACATTATTGAATTATATGCCGTTTTTTCCATCCTCATTTTTCTTTCTTCAATGTCTACTAGGTGTTTTCTCCTGTATCATCATAGAAATGCTTAAATACATACTGAAATAACATGCCTTCCATGTAAATGTTTTAATTTTATGGGAATATTTGTAAACAAGGGGCATCAGTTAAGGCCTGCCTTACATCTAACGACTTTCACAGATTTTACAGTCACAGACAAATTTTCAAAGTCAGGATAAAATCATGAGTCTTGCTAGAGTCTAGTTGCATTCGTGTCACCTCGATCATTAAGTCTTAGTCAGTCTTTTTCGTGTCAAGGCTTTCCGATAAAATCAAACTTGTTTAATATTATCATGAATCTTAAGAGTTGGCTTGTGCAAATAGTGACATCAACATTGTCGGCAACCGTGGCAGCCTTGGCCTGGAGGTTAGAGGACTGGGCTTGTGATCTGAAGGTTGCCGGTTCGATTCCCAGATCCAACAGGTCATGACTGAAGTGCCCTTGAACAAGGCACCTAACCTCTAGCTGCTCCCCGGGCGCTGTGACTAGGCCTGCCCACCGCGCCGGGCACGTGTGCTCACTGCCCCCTAGTGTGTGTTCACTAGTGTGTAATTGTGTGTTTCACTGCACGGATTTGGTTAAATTGCGGATAATTAATTTCCTAAGTGTGTAAAATGCACAAGGATCAAAACAGAACTCTAAATCTAAAAAAAGTAAAAACCAATAGGAGAACTATGGGAAGCCGCAAAGGCAAGTACACGAATGTCTGGCAGGTAAAGAAATTGTACATGAAGGAGAGTCCAGCAAGGGCTTGAAAAACCATGGTTCTCCTGAACTGTAGAAAAGGAGGAGAATCTGGTGGAGCTGTGGAGTGATCAAGAGTTTTACCATTTATTATACGACAGAGACGAAATTGCTGAAGCCCTCAAAATCCCAGGTGAGCATGCTATGCTAAAGCTAACTATCTAGCTAAACACTCCTGAACGGTGCTACTTAATGATAATTTTAATCTTAAAATTTATTGTTTTGCCCAACAGCTTGAAGAAAATGTGTAGCATTGAAACACATGGGAACAGTAATCCAAGAATGGGAATCTTAGTGATGAAGTGTTGACAGTATTTTGAGCACTGAATGTATTGCATTTGTAATGCATTTTACTATGTAATGCAAGTTACTATATTCTTATTTTGCACTATGTTGTCTACTATGTTGTTCGTTGAGTTAGTTTTGATACAAAGAAAAGTTAAATAAAATAAATACACATTTTGCAATAATTATGCTTTCTATTGCATTAATTCTATGTAAAACAAAAGCAAATGGGAAATAATATATATAAAAAAAAACTAGTGGCAGTCTTTAAATTAGTGACCCTGCAAGATCCCCAGTCTTTCCAAAATCTTAAGCTGTGACTAGACTAGGGTTGCCACCTTTCACATATTGAAATAAGGAACACCCACGAAGCAGGGTGGGGGGTGGGGGGTGCTGTCTGGAATATAAACCAAACCAAATATATTTTTTATTAATTATTATTAAATATTAATACATTACTTAAAAATATTTATTAATATTTTATTAATCATTACTAGTGACTATTAATAATATACCAATAACTAATCGTTATTAATAATAATACAATAACATTGATATTAATATTAATCATTAATAAATATTAATACGTTACTTAAAATATTTATTAATAATTTATTAATCGTTACTTGTTACTATTAATAATATACTAATAGTAATCGTTATTAGTTATAATAAAATGACATTAATATTAATTTTAATCATTAATAAAATATTAATGCATTATTAAATATGAATAAACTGTTCAAACATGTAGCATAACATTTCTTCACTTCATTGAAACTTGTGTCAAACTTCACTGAACTTCACTGAAACTTGTGTCACTCATTACCAACAGCTTTACACTTATATTTAGAATTTGTGGTCAATAGAACTCATTTACATAAAATTACACCTAGAATGATATATACGTATTATATACATAGACTTATAAGATCCCTTACTGATTTCTGATTGGCTGTTTGCATAAATTCAGAGACGTGTGTTCTCCACCAAAGGGAAGAAAGAAAACCAGTGAGGGCTGCGTGAATCGTGCTCTCTTTAAAAAGTGTGCTCTTGGCATTTGACAGTGAACCAGATGGAGTGACAGCAGGGCCAGCCAATCACACATTAGCAACAAATGTCTGAGCCAATCAGTGAGCTTGTGGGCGGGCTTCAGTTTGAGCAGCCTTTTTCCTGCTGGATCCTAGTGTTTGACTCATCTTCATTTAGTATAAAGTCACACTGTTTTTGGATGGTGCTGTCTCAGTTTAATCGCATTTCTCCCCCTTTGATGAAAATATAGAAAAAATCACTTCCCATATCGATTCAGTATGGAACATGACTTTTAGTTCACAAATAAGGAACAATTCCATATTTTATGGGACGGGTGGCAACCCTAGACTAGACTGTGATTAAAAAGTCTGTAGATGTGAGATGGTGTCAGATTTAAGTCTGTTAAAAGTCTTTTCAGAGTCGTTTCAAAGTCATTAGGTGTAAGGTAGGCCTAAGTCAGCTTGAATATGACTACAGTCCAATAGCACTTCAAATTCAGTTCCATCTCACTTTCCTTTCTGTGGTACAGGATTGTTAGGATTAAAAAAAAAAAAACATTAAATAGATTTAACACTAGAAATTATAATTGCATTTATAAATCATTTTGTGAAACTTTATATTGATGAGTACAAAATACAAATAGTTTTGATTTGAAAATCAATTAATTGTGCTTTTATGGACATTGTGTATGAATGGAGCTCATATGTTTTTACCCACCATTCTAGCCAAGTGAGAAGGACCCATAGTACTGTAATGGAGTGAACACTGCCTTACTGAAATGCACCTAATGATGTGACAACCCTGAAATTTTCACTAATCATAGCTCCAGCAGTCATCTCTCTCTCTGATTTCTACAGTAATCACAAAGTGTTCACAGCCCAATGGCTGACTGATTGGACTTAGACTACATTTAGTAAGGGTGCCTACACTCTTGAGTATGTCCAAGGGCATTGCTATTGCTGTAACTATGTTAAATGGCCCATATTGTGGAAAACTGATTTTTAAATCACATTTTCTTTTTTGGAATTAAAGAGTTCAAGTA
Organism: Crenuchus spilurus; assembly: GCA_036984385.1. Lineage (NCBI taxonomy): Eukaryota > Metazoa > Chordata > Actinopteri > Characiformes > Crenuchidae > Crenuchus > Crenuchus spilurus. The sequence goes on along the minus strand of BRDA01018037.1, from coordinate 12,730 downwards.
TTTAAACACTGTTCAAACATGATTTAAAAAACTGATTTAAAGAATTGCAAAAAAATAAGTGGGCCCCTTAGAATTATTTGTATTTACTAATACAATCTAATTAAACTAATGGAAGTTACACTGCCTGTTAAATAAAGCCACACAATGTGCCACACAATGCTGGAAACTGACAAATCTGTTCTTCTCAAGACCTCAAAAGTTAAGAGACACATGAAGCTGGAATAGACTACAAAAGCATAGCAAACAACCTGGGTGTATATCAATTCATGGTTAGAGAAATTGTGTACAAATGAGAGAATTTAGGACTGTTGCTACTCTGCTAGGGGTGAACATCCTGTTCTTTTTTCCTCCAAGCACGACAGGCAATCTTGAAAGAGTTCAGTTACAGTAAACCAAAGCACACAAGTAAATCAGCTAAAGAACATTTGAATAGGAGGATTTGTGTTTTGGTTGCAAAGGAAGATTTTTGGAACGACCAAGTCACAGTCCACAAACCTATTAAAATGCTGTGGCATGACCTGAACGTCGCTGTGCACACAAGGCATCTCAGAAATATTGATGAATTGAAAGAAATATCCAGGAAGGAATGGTCCACCAAGAATGTGCAAATCTTAATTGCATTGACAGAAAACACTTAATGGAGGTGATTGCTGATAAAGGCGAAGATATTAATTGAAAGGTTAACTTATTTTGTCTTACCTGTACTGCACTCATTAGGACGTGAATAATATTTCATGCCCTAATTAGTTATTTATGTGTTATTTATGAGTGCAGAGATGCAGTTAATTTCAAATGGTTTACTTACATAAAATGTAAGTAACATGTAACATAAATGATAGTGACTGTGTTTTGGTACATAAACATGCATAAATTGTATAAAGAGTTCAACAAAATAAATAAATAATATACAGCAAAAATTTGCATATAGGCTATTCCATGTATGGTACTTATTGTCCTGTTGGGTTGCCGTGCTGATTGTAATGCTTTACCTTGTATTTTGGCTATGCAAGATGATACACAGGTGTGGTATAATGACTTTCTGTCTTTATTTCCATTTTCCATCAATTTGTTATTTCCCTTATGATTCTCAAGCTGTATACTTTTCTCCAAATCAATTTTACCACCATATTCTTCAATTTCTTTCAATTTCCTCGAGATGAATTTATGATGAATGATTTGTGAGGAATTGCAATGATGAAGTTAAAGAGAGGAAAATAAAACTACATGCATAAACATTCAGAAAAGCATAACTGAAATTATTTTTTTCCACCAAATCTTCAATACATTCTTTAATGTTAGCTGTGGCTGTGACATTAGCATGATGGTTTGTCCACTGTTTATTAAGAATATTGTTGAATACCTGTTTCTGTGGGCTGTAAACTAACAATACCTATACTACTCACTTGCATTGGACAAATTGCTTGACTAGCAATTGCTCCTGTAATTGAAAGTACATTACAGAACTTGTTTTTGGCACCTGCCACCCTCGCCTGAGTGAGAATTGTCTGGAGTGCTGCGACTCTGATCATTTTCTTAGTACGTAAAAGAAGAAAAATGTGTTTGGAAGATGAGAACAGCAGGTGGTATGAGGAGAGGAAAAAAGTGAGATTGGAGAGAAAAGAGAGACGAAAATTTATCCTCTGTTAAGGAGACCGAGTGAGAGATGCAGTACAAAACGCTTCCGTACCAGCCTTCATCAGAGTCGCTTATGTTTGCGTGTGTGTAGGACTCTCCTGAAAGCTCTTTTGACGGCTGCGAGAGGCAGAACCTTGCAGGCTAAGAATGGAAGCTCACTCTCTGTGGAAATTACTCCAAAATCCAATCCTTGAAGTTATAATGTTTCACCTTTTAGATCTGTCTGACACAGGAAACTAGTGTAGTTAAGAGACATCTACAGAGTATTGCATGTGTTTTACAAAACAAATCTGTTAAATTAAAGAAAGTGCAAGTTCTTTGTTAAACAAAGTAAGAAAAAATATGTATGTGTAATATAAATAATATAAATGGTATTAAAATGTATGCATTTAAATAAAATAAATACATGAGCTTACATGTAAATAAAAGGGCATTTTACGAAGCAAAATAAATAATTAAAGAACAAATAAATAAAGCTACATACACATAAATAACATTTGACATCATATTATGAGAAAGTAAACTAAAATAAAGATGTACACAGGATTAAGATGCATGCAATATAAAGACAAATTATTTTGCATTAGTAGTACTTTAAAATAAACCTTTAATTAAACTGTAAGGTCATTGTAGTTGTGTGGTGTGTGGTGGTCCTTTCATACACATTACTGTAGGCTGTTTACTTAGTTGCCTGTCAATGCCACTGGGTGGAGCTGCACCTCTGCCATTCACACGTATACACACACACACACACATACACAAACACACAACACACAGACACACAACCACGCACAGGTCTAGATGCAAACATGTATTATGTCTCTCTCTCTCTGCCTTTCCCCTCTTTATTTGTCATCCACTTCTGTCATCCCTAAAACACTTTCACTGTATAATTCCCTGCTGAACCTACACATCCTCAAAGAAGGCATGTTTTAAAATCCTGCCTGATGACTCATGCCCTCTCTTGTCCTTTTCCACATGCACACCTTCAGTCGAAGTGACTTTCTGTTGTCATTATAAAAGGTTCAGAGAACTATTTCCACAATTTGCTGAAATATGAAACAGTGACCTTTGCTTTTAGAAGTGGGAACCAGTGGGTCAGTCTTATGTCTGCTTTGAACCTCAACGTAGCCTTTGTTGTAGGTAACTCTGGTATGTTTAAGGTCTGTTAGTACCTACACAGTACTTGTTCTATGCCTAGACTTGATGTAGGCGACATATTGTTGACATTATAAGAAAGCTTTACATGTTCAATATTGGAACATGGCTTAAGGTAACTTGTGATTACATAGTATACAGGACAGCTGCCTGTGTTGTACTTGTAAGGAATGTTGAAGCCTGGTTTTTTGAAGGATGCACAATACATTATATACAATCATATATTTAAAAAAATTACAATATCTTGGAAAAGTTAATTTTAGGTCATAATTTATTCTGAAAGGTCAAATGTGTTATATTCATTACATGTAAAATGACCTATTTCAAGCATTTTTGTTTGAATTTTGATCAGTATGGCTTATAGCTCATGAGTTGGCTGGCCAGTTGAGCACAGTAATGTCATGGTGATATTTGGTAGAAGTTTTGACTGTATGGTCAGGTGCTGGAACAGTAAATCAGTATCTTCATAAAGTTTGTCAGTAGATGGAAGAATGACATGCTATAAAATCTCCTGATAGATGTAAACATAGTATCTTCCTAAAGTTTGTCAGTAGATGGAAGAAAGACATGCTGTAAAATCTCCTGGTAGATGTAAACACAGTGGACAAACACCAGCACCTCAAACCATCACAGAAACATCACACTGGACTTCAGACAGCATGGATTCTGTGTCTCTCCACTCTTCCTCCTGACTCTAGGAGCTAATTTACAAATGAAATGTAAAACTGACTTTTATCTGAAATGACAACTTTGGAACCCTGGGCAACAGTCCAGTTATTTTCTCTTTATGTAAGACACTTCTGACATCTCTGGTTCAGTACTGGCTTGATATTAGGAATGTGCCAGCTGTAGCTCGAGAGATATCCAGTATTTAAATTGTTTGAATGGTAATTTACTCAAGCTCATAATGAAATATTCTAAAATATTCTGATTTTCATGAGCTATAAGCAACACTGATCAACATTAAAGCAAAAAAAGGCTTGAAGTATGTGACTTTAATTAATATAAAATATTATTTTTGAATTAAAGTTGACATTTTTTAAATGAATTTATGAGTGGCTGTGGTGCAACCATCAGAACAAATGCCATTTATATATACTAGACATATAAAAGACTAGACTTTTAAAAGACATGGTATCAAGAACAACCTGTTTAATTCTATATAGGGGTTAGAAAAGTAATGACTGGTCTTATTTTCCACCATAATTTACAAATAAATTCTTTAAAAATCCTCCAATGTGATTTCCTGGATTTTTTTTTTCTGGTTTGCCTCTCATAGTTGAAGTGTAGCTATGATGAAAATTACAGACCTCTCTCATCTTTCTAAGTAGGAGAACTTGCACAATCAGTGGCTGACCAAATACTTTTTTCCCTCACTGTATATATAACACTACAAAATGTCCTGTTTTGAGAAAAAATGGAATTTGATATAGAAAATCTAAAGAGGTCTATTTCTTCTTGAACAAAACATTAGTCACCTTGTTTGTTTAAGGTGGTCGTAGCTTTACATTGCACAAGGGTGATCAGGCTATACATACCTGCAGGGTGTGTGTTAAGATGCTTTCAATGAGGACAAGGTGTGGTTCAAGCTGGAGGAGGGTCTGTGATGTTGTGGGGGTAATGGGTCATTTGGTTGAGTAGACTAAATTTTAACTACATTGCCTACATAACTTACTGCAGGACAGCCAGGTTTTCCCTTTTGCTTATCATGCCTGTCCTTCAAAGATGAAAATGTTTGTGCTCACAAAACTGCAAATGTGACTGATTGTCCTAATGAACATTCAGACTTACACATCTGGACTGTCTTGCAAAATCTCCAGATTTGAATCCTATTGAAAATCTGTGGCACCTGGAACAATGAGTAAAACACTAAGGAAGGCATCCATGACATTTGGTAAGATTGCACAACTTTGTTGCAAGTGTGGCTGAACATTGATGTCGCCTACATCCAGGAACTTGTCTTGTCCATGCCAAATTAAATAGCAGCTGTTACTCACACAATTAGGTATGTTTCATTTTATAAATATGTTCCCTTTGAAAATGTTTTTTTTGTGTGTGTTTTTTTATTATGTACATTTTTTATTATTATTTACTGATAGCAGTGTTACTTTGAATAAAAAGAGCATATTTAAGAGTTTTTTTGTATTTTTCTTTTACAAAAGTTCAATAATTCAGAAAGTTTCTATACTTAATATGAGGAGTCATTTTTAATGCATTTCTTCTTAAGGTCCTCGACAGATGTGGGAACAGATGTGTTGATGCTGTTCCTGATTGACAATTAAAGCAGAGAAGTGTCTCATAAATGGTTTAGCATAATTTAAACTTATTTTGCCTTACATACACCAAATGTGTGTCTGTATTGTTATAGACGTCACTTTAACACTTACACATATGCATAGACTGACCCTGAGACAACTGTGATATTTTAAGTCTGTATTAAATGGCCCATTAGCACTGAATGAGGTATTTTTCTGCAATGATGTCAGACCTCGGTGCCATCATGGAGTCTGTGCACACACACAACCTTTCAGTTCTTAGATATGACCTCTGAATGGCTGGCTTAAAATGATGCATATTAAAGCCCATCAGCTTGGTTTCAGATGTTGAAATATGTTTGTAATAGTTAGCGTATTCTTTGTAGTAAGCACTTTACAATTTTACATTCTGGAAATACTGTATATACAGTATGTATAGTATTACAATTAGTTTTAGTTAAATTCTCATGTCTGAGCTGCTTCCTACTCAAAGTTCAGAGGGCGTTTCAGATAGCTTTATGCATCCCTATCAATGTAACCAATCCAGCATCAGTGATCAACTCTGGTATTAAACATTGATTTTGACAAACAAGAGTCTGTTCTGCAGAAACGGAGACTGATAAAAAGCTGGTAAAATTGTATCCAGCATGCTAGCTGTTTCATAATAATGGCTCAGTCACAAAGAGGCTGAATGCACAAAAACACTTTTGTGAGCTGCTGCATTCAGGTGGTGGATCAGATTATATAGGTTTTTTGCAAACATCCATACAAAATGTCATATTGTACAGTCCTGTAAGTACCTCCTCCATGGATCTAAGTCCCACTGTCTTAACACTGCATACCAGTGACATAAACATTCACTTTGATTGTTAATATAGTAAAACTGATGTCATATAGATAAAATTGTCCACTCAACTCAAATCTGGTAAAAGATATAACAAAACCAGACATTTCTCAGCATAAAAGACTAGAAGAATTATTTCACTGCTAGTTTTTTTTTCACAAAAAAACAATATATATACTTCCACTCACTATTCTTTTTATTAAAAGGCCTAACCAGCTAACATAAAACGTTTGCAGAACACTGAGTATATATAGTCATACTGTATAAGACTATTTTGACCACCCCTGGTTTCATGGATTATAATGAACTTGGCCCAGTATGTCACGAATACCTCACGAGCACACCAGTCTGTTGTAGCAGAGTGCAAACTCATCATCGGGGCAAAGGACACGGTTTGACTTATTTTCAAAAGGTCATAAAATATAGTCATTCAAAATTTGGACTAAAATATTGACTTTTCTCTTGTCAGTTTCTCAGCTAAGTGAGTCATTGTCAACACAGCAGATTATTGATGAAGAGCTAGAGGTTAAACAGATAAATCAGCAAATGTCTGACTTTTCAGTGGAATGGCAAATCTGGAAGGGGAGAGTTTTTAATAAATTCATGATTTAATGTACATATAATGTCCATAAGTATTGTTGTGTATCTGCTAAATGACTACATGTACATGGGTATTTAACATGTGCATTGGAATCATGGTGAACTGTCAGCAGAACACAGGAATTATATCACACTTCCCATTTGCCGCTCTTAGTATCTGACTATTCTTATTCTAAACTCTTGTAATTGAATGCAGATTTTTCATGCATCAGATCATTGCTTTTCACCACTAAAGCCCAGTGGAGGATGAAACTGTATCATAGCATAATGCCCTCAGCCTCCTTCTTGTGTTTGCTTGCTGCATTGTAGATTTGCCGTAGCTCTGAGATATGGCCGATAAAAATCTCTCTCCATTACGCTCTGTAAATGTCACCCCAGCAACGCTGGAGCGTTGCTCGCAGCCTGCATTTTCGCAGGCGTGTAAAAAGCAACCCGCTGTAAAATTGTTTTAATTACAAACTTGACAGAAAGCCAGTTTTCTTGTTTTGCTTTAAAACCGAGGAGCAGTTTTAAATAAACAAAATGCCCAGAATTCAAATGAGCTTGATATTTTGCTCTTGAAAGGGCAGAGGGAGCAAAAAAAATGCTGAATACAATTTCAATGGAAATTCCTTTTTATCATGCAAAGAGAGGCTTGTTCTGAGGTGGAAGACTTGGAAAATGAAAGCAAACAGAGAAGAAATATAGGATGACTGGCTACTTATCTTGTAGCTCAATCTAGTTGATTAGTTGCTTTCAGCTTTATTATCAGTCAGTTTCTGACCACAGAGTTGTTCTTGATTATAAAATAACTAGTCTACACTTTACAGTTTTGCTTGTTTTTAATATATCTAGTGTATATGCTGAATGTCCCTAGACTAATTAGTTTCAGGTAGAAACCAACAAGAAACATATACTGTACTTACTGGCCATTTTTTTCAGAAACACCATTACATTACAGATAGTTTACTATCAGCCATCCTTCATCAGTAGTTAGTTACTCTAATTCTATACCAATAGGTCATCTATCAGGTGGATGAATCTCATAAACTGGCAAGTAAGAGAAGGTAAACTGTCTCGTGGGTATATATCAACAATAAATAAGACAGGATTATTTAAAACACAGATATATGAAAATGTTAATCTAATGATCTAATAATTGTAGTCAAATGCCAAGAGGTGGCCTAAAGACTAATTAACAATGCAAGACAAGTTCATTTATATAGCACTTTTCATACACCACAGTCATTCAAAGTACTTTACAGACTGAGAAATACAATGACAAATGACTAGAATTAAAAGAAAGAAAAACTGAATAAAAGTGCAGAGGTTTATTAAAATGGAAAAGAATGTAATAGTAATACATTACATTAAAAATTGAAAATAATACATTGAAAATTATACAATAAAAATATATAAAATAAACATGTGAATCACTGTTTTAATCATTAAACAGAGAAACGTGTTCAGTCTGCAAAATAGTGTAAAGTCTGAGCTCTTCTAATGTTCTTCTAAGAGCATTAAAGTAACTAAACACAGCTTCTTTTCTGACTGTTTAGTCTTTACTTTAGACAGGAATAACTGAGTTTGTTTTTAGTGATCTGAAAGTTCATATCTCTGCAGCATATCAGATAAGTATGCTGGTCTTACACCATTCTATGATTTATAGACCAGTAAAAGAAGCTTAAAATGTATTCTATAACATAGTGGTTGCCAGTGTAAGGATTTAAGAATGGGGGGTTCTTCTGCTGCTAATTAGAACTCCTTTTGAATCAACTGAAGCTGTTTAATTGCCTTTATTTGAAGTCAAGTTAGGAGACCATTATAATGATCAATCCTGCTGGAAATAAAGGCATTGATGGGTTTTTCCAGGTCTGGTTTAGTCAAAAAATCTCTAATCTTGCTGATTTTGTTGAGGTGATAAAAAGGTCATTTAATAACTGCTTTAAAACAATGACTAAAACTGAGATCTGAGTCTAGTAGTGCACCAAGGTTACGAGCCTGTTCTTTTGATTCACAGGCTTTAGGTCATAGGAAGAAATATTCTGTTAAAAATAGTCTGTTCATGCTTTGGAGAGCAATACAGCCGACAAAAAAGTTAAAGTGGAGCACAATGTTCCTTCAGTGTAATAAATTAGTCCTAATCACTTTAAGTACGTGACTAAATTCATATCTCCTTTAAAAGTTTTAGATGTGTTCAACTAAAAGTACTGTTGAAGTCAACATGTTTGACAGTCTTACTTTGTACCTCTGTCATTTCATTTTGACATGCTTGATGGTGAACAGAAAAGCTCTTAAGCACTTAAATGTTCTGTCAGAGCTGGACAGCAGGTGTATGGTGCTTTACATGAGAACTATAAACATTTCAGCACAGGTCAGTTTTAAAACACGCACTTGATTTATTACATCTGAACCTTATAAATGAGGTGAGTTGTCAGTTAAAGTACATTGAAGTGCATGAGATTGTATTAATCTAGTAAATTCATTATGTAAAATTGGCATGTTTTGGTTTGGAGTGTTGGTAGTGTGGACATGGGTGAATTCAATTAGAGTTTAATGAGATCTTTCTTCATTTTTTATATTATCTAGACACTGTCACTGGATAATAAGGTACATTAGTCAAACGTCAATATAACAAAGTTGCTTAAAACATTTTGTTGAAAATAGACACAAATGTGTTGAAAAATAAAGGATTTTTTTTTTTACAATTCCATTTCTAAAGTTTCCTATATCTTTATAGGCCGCATACAGGTGCTGGTCATAAAATTAGAATATCATGAAAATGTTGATTTGTTTCAGTAATTCCATTCAAAAAGTGAAACTTGTATATTATATTCACTCATTACACACAAAGTGATATTTCAAATGTTTATTTCTTTTAATTTTGATGATTATAACTGACAACGAATGACAATCCCAAATTCAGTATCTCAGAAAATTAGAATATTACTTAAGACCAATACAAAAAAATGATTTTTAGAAATGTTGGCCGACTGAAAAGTATGAGAATGTATAGCACTCAATATTTAGTTGGGGCTCCTTTGGCCTGCATTACTGCAGCAAAGCGGCGTGGCATGGAGTCGGCTTGGCACTGCTCAGGTGTTATGAGAGCCCAGGTTGATCTGATAGTGGCCTTCAGCTCTTCTGAATTGTTGGGTATGGCGTAACGCATCTTCCTCTTCACAATATTTCATAGATTTTCTATGTGGTTAAGGTCAGGTGAGTTTGCTGGCCAATTAAGAACAGGGATACCATGGTCCTTATACCAGGTACTGGAAGCTTTGGCACTGTGTGCAGGTGCCAAGTCCTGTTGCAAAATGAAATCTGCATCTTTATAAAGTTGGTCAGCAGCAGGAAGCATAAAGTGCTCTAAAACTTCCTGGTAGATGGCTGCGTTGACCTTGGACCTCAGAAAACACAATGGACCAACACCAGATGAATGGCACCCCAAACCATCACTGACTGTGATAACTTTACACTGGACCTCAAGCAACATTGATTCTGTGCCTCTCCTCTCTTACTCCAGTCTCTGGGACCTTAATTTCCAAAGGAAATGCAAAATTTACTTTCATCAGAGAGCATAACATTGGACCACTCAGCAGCAGTCCAGTGCTTTTTGTTTTTAGCCCAGGCGAGACACTTCTGACGCTGTCTCTCGTTCAAGAGTCGCTTGACACAAGGAATGCGACAGCTGAAACCCATGTCTTGCATACATCTGTTCATGGTGGTTCTTAAAGCACTGACTCCAGTCCACTACAGTCCAGTGAATCTCCCCCACTTTTTTGAATGGGTTTTGTTTCACAATCCTCTCCAGGGAGCAGTTATTCCTGTTGCTTGTATACTTTTTTTACCACATCTTTTCCTTCCCTACGCCTCTCTATTAATGTGCTTGGACACAGAGCTCTGTGAACAGCCAGCCTCTTTAGCAATGACCTTTTGTATCTTTCCCTCCTTGTGCAAGGTGTCAATGGATGTATTTTGGACAACTGTTAAGTCAGCAGTCTTCCCTATGATTGTGTAGCCTACAGAACTAGACCATTTAAAGACCATTTAAAGGCCTTTGCAGGTGTTTTAAGTTAATTAGCTGATTAGAGTGTGGCACCTTTTCACAATATTCTATTTTTCTGAATTTGGGATTTTCATTAGTTGTCAAATATAATAATCAAAATTAAAAGAAATAAACATTTGAAATCAGTCTGTCTGTAATGAATGAATAAAATATACAAGTTTCACTTTTTGAACGGAATCACTGAAATAAATCAACTATTTCATGATATTCTCATTTTATGACCCGCACCTGTACTTGCTGTCATATAAATTGGCTGCACCCTTTCAGAGTTTTAGATGTACTCAACAAGGTCTGCGACACCCTAGCAGACACAAATTTCATCTCATTTATGTGATTTTCTGTTGAGTGACATAGTGTTCTGGACTATAAATTGGCCTTAAGAAAGCTTCACTAAGCCAGAGCCAAGGCTGTGATAGACAACTTGGAACCAGATGTCTTATGAGAAAGCAAACACGAATGACACTGGCACAGCAGCCTTACACTGAATACATTCTCTTGTCTTTCATTTAGAAACTCCTTTTTTATTCTTCCATTTCACTGGCTGCTTTACTGGAAACACGTACCTTATCTTTCCACTTACTGGCCACTATAATCAAAATGCTGCCTTCCTTACCTTTTCATTTACTGGCTCCTTTCTACTCCTGCCTTATCTTTCAATCCCCTGGCCACTTTATTACAAATTCTGGCCTTACTCTTCTACTCATTGGCCATTTGGAACTTTATTACAAACATCTACTACCCACCTTACAGCAGTGACACTGACATGGTGGTCACGGTGGAGTGTATCATAAATCACTGTCAGTGCTAGACTGAGTTTTCAACTGGGCAAAAATATTTAGCCAAAAGTGACTCTGTAGTTAGAATCTGACCATTGAAGAAGGGCTTAGGGTTGCCTAACATATAAACAATCGTCTCAAACTGTGCATCATCAATCGAAGAATGTAGATGTTTGCCAGTCCTGGTCCTGGAGATCTACCACCCTGAAAAAGTCCAATCTTAATCCAGTACACTGGTCCAGCTAAAGAAGGTCTTCAGGATCAAATGAATATCAGACTCACTTGTTTTGGATATGAACTCTTCTGGGTAGCAGAGCTCCCCCTGGTCTTCAGTTTTTAAATGTACAAACTGTATTGTAGATGTTTCTGAAAACGTGGACCATGAGCATATGTGATTGCCATGTTTATGTGATTAATTCAAAGGAAATATCAGACACACATTGGATATTTTCACAATCATCACACATATAAAGCCTTTTGATGCTTATTAAGTACTGTAACACTTTCACTTTGAAATGTGGTTGTACTTCTGAATTGCTGACTTCAGGACAAATGTTCTATCATGTAGAAGTTAAATCGCCACTCTGATGGTCTATTACGTTGTTGGCTAGCTGACAGTTGCTAACTCTTCGGCTAAGTGTATTCATTACCACGTTAGAGCCAATGAAAAGATGTAAGACAAGAGGTGATGCCTTGACTCACTTCTGTTAATTTACACCCCTCCCCCCTCCCCAACCAATTACAAGTCCAGATTTGCATTCAGATTACTTAATTACTTGATCAGAGTGGATATGCCATTAATTAGGCGCTCAAGTCCTTGTAACAATGATTTGAGTGACAAATTAGGGCTCAATTATGTCTAATGCAAGCTTGTGTGCCTTTTTTCAGGAGCTTCAACCTAATGAAGGGAAAACAAACAAACTCCCTTAAAGAAACGCAGCTGCTTAAATAGCATTTACATATATATGCACTCGCACATATGCAGACACACTGACAGAAATTTCTAAGTAAATAAATTCAAAGGAGCACAGTTTCTAATCAAAAACATAGTGTACTCTGCTGCGTTTGATACATGTACAACATCTAAGAACAGTCAAAACCTTTGAAAACTGTCTTCAGATAGTGGTATACACAGGCATATCAGACTATTATGACCACCGTAATCTTGTGCTTGCTTCGCAAGCCCAGATGTGTTTGATCCCTGACACTTTCCTCTTTCTTACGGTGTTCATTATAGAAGTTAACTGGTCTACTAGAATTAATGCCCAAGCTTGACTAGACATCAGGCAACTTAAAGAAAGTAGAGGAAATGATGTTTAACTGAACTCTTCAAGTGTTTAATAAACTCTGCATAAACCCAACACAATTTACTAACAATATATGCTTTTATTTTTGGTTAAAAAAATCTTAGTAA
>BRDA01018028.1:0-17415 GCA_036984385.1 Crenuchus spilurus | reverse complement strand
CATCCATATGTAGCTACTGGCCAAACCAAGGCTTTCATCAGTCTTAGTTTGGTGTTGGTGCTAATTGACTTGCTTTTCCACATCTTTGTCAATTTGACCATCACCAACATGCCCATGGCCATTCTTGTCTTCACTTCACTGGCACAGTCTGCAGCTTTTGTTACTCTGCATCCCAAATATGTGAAAGAGTCTACTTGTTCCAGAATTCTTCCTTCGACTGTGATCTTCAGTATATCTTCAGTGTTCGTCATCACGTTTGTTTTAGCTGCATTGATCTGCATGTTATATTCCTTTGCAGCCTTCTCAGTGCGACTCACCAGCTCTTCTAGTTGTTCTTTTGATGTGGCCAATAAGACGATGTCATCTGCATATCTGAGATTGTTAACAGTCCTTCCACCAATCTTGAATCCTATAAATCTGCTTGGGAGTCTCTACAAGTACGTGTAGAACTGTAGGTCCTTGTAGAACTGCTCAATTGCTTCATCTTGCTTGTCTGCAGTTGGTGCATAACACTGAATAAGAGTCATATCTCTTGACTTTGAAGCAAATGTGGCTGATATGACTCTGCTGCTCACTGGATTGTAGGGTTTTAGACATGTAGCAACTTCTGTAAATCCAGATAGCAACTCCATAATGTTCACAACCCTCTTTGCCTGAGAACAGCAATTGGTGTCCATCATTTGTCCAGTGCCTGACCACTTGCCGATGTTCAGTCTTTCCAATTCACTACCAATTCACTAAGTATTGACAACTTACCAGGTGAGTTTAGACCCCTCACATTCCATTGTCCAGTCTTGACATAGAGTCTGCTTTCTTGACACAGAGTAGCTTTTCTTCATCTTCTTTCCTTGTTGTGTTGCACAATACGACTTTTGATGAGCCAGTAGTAAACTTCTCAATACCCACCCTGTCTCTCACAGTGGGTACCGTGGACCTTTTTATCCTGGGCGACGTCAGAGTCAGTATGGCAGTCTTAGTTCTTGACTTCATTTGTGGTCTGTGGAACAAATAGACTGACTAAGCATCCCAATCTCTTGTCAGCCCTGCAGTTGACTCGATGTTGTGCTAAGTTGCACTTAATATGCACCTCATTATGAAAAATCAACATCTGGTGTTATTAGCAGCTAAGCACCATAACACCAAAAGTTGTAAAAACCGTGCTGCAGCCCACAGTTCCAGGTCCCGATGGATGGGGGTGTGATTGCTCTTTGTCTAGAACCTCCTCTTCGACCTTAACACCAAGGGTGACCCTACCAGTAGCTCCAGATGGTACCATTTTCAGATTCTTAGGAAGCTTCTCCATCATGGCAAGGTTTCAATCTCAGGAGAAGGGGATTAATACATGCTGCCTGGTGATGCAGATGAAAATGTAAATATTTATGTGAATCTTTATTTCTGGTGCTTTGTGCTGTGTTTTGTGCTCATTTCTCCACAAACCTAAAGTTTCCTGTTCCATCTTAAATGGTGCAGCAGATACAGTCAGGTGCCCACCAGGATTTCAGATTATTTTTGCTGTTTCTTGTGATTTCTGCTGTGTTCACAAATCAAGAATATTAAAACTTTTGAAGAGTCACTTAATAATCTATTTGGTTTGCAAGGAAAATCTACCTGGGAGAGCAGTATATGAAGGAAAAAGTCAGTAAAATTCATAATAAAGATTAAATACTGGTTCATATATGTTTATTAAAGAAAAAGACAGTCTTATTAAATGAGTGATTATAAACACTACTACAAATGAACTGTAATCAGATTATCACATGATGCACACAAACAGTTTTGTAAAAAAATAAAATTACCCAGAAACTCATGCGTCCCGTAGTCATTTTGACAATGTGGAGATGCGTAAAATGTTCATATCCAGTCTGAATAGGGCTAAACCAGTTGTTATGAGCTGTTTAAAAAGAGTGAGAATTGGTGTTGAAGTTTAAACATTATGACCAAAAATTGTGACCAAAATGCAGTGGCGGACCATGTATTTTACACTTAGGCCTTCAGTAATGCTCTGTCTGAATCAATCTACCCATCAGAAACTAACTTATGGTTATAAAAACCATTTAATATGCAGAAATACAGTATAAAGAATATGCATATAATCTGCATTGCAGATGGATAACCCATGTAGCTTTAATAAATGCCTCTATTGAATAAACAGAGATGAACAAGTTTTTTTCTAGCATAAAAACATCAATAATAACCTCATAAACTTGCAATATTATTTAGGAAAATAGCAACTTTTTACTCACCAAAAAATGAGATTATTTGTAAACAAAATCCATCCTCCTCTCTTTCTTCAAAAACAGTGTAATTACTCTGTCGTACAGATTATCCATGCGCTTCAGTTCCATCAAGAAGTCCTTTCCTATGGACATCGAAGCTAATGCTAACTAGATTGACTATCCAATCAACAAGTCTGAATACTGTGATGTTGCCATAAGCCTGCTAGAGGGACCTGGTGACACCAACTCAACATCTGATTGGTTAAAATAACAGTTTCATCGACATTTATTTTTTTTGGGGGGGCAGATGGGCTGCAGAATGGATTGTGAAGGCCTCAGACCTTTATTTGACTTTGACCCCGCCTGGCAACAAATGATGGCTGAAATGTGATTGGTTACATTCTTTAATATAAAAATACATGTCTGGAAACAGCACAATTATTGGAAAATCTATAAAAGGAAGCAGACAGACCATTTGGAATCATTTAATAAGTATTCGTGGACAAAATATAATTAACATCAGTTTGTGATTCAGATATTTCTTAAGCCAGCAGAGAAGGCCTTGCAGGCCCTGACTTCCCACCACTGCCAAAATGTGAATAAGACACTGCCCAAAACTACTTTTTGAATGAGTTACAATACAGAGCAGCCAAAGAGAATAGATATCATTTAAAAATAACAGTCTTAAAGAACATACCAGGACCCAAATGAATATGTTTAATGAGTTTAAAGAGATTGCATGATGTGGTCCATGTAAAATGTTATGTGGAACCACAATTAGGTGACAGTAGAGACAGTAGGAAGATCCTCAGACCAATTGTTGACCTGTCATGTGCGGAAAAAGGATGCGAAAGAAAACAGGAAGGAAGAAGGATGTGTTTAGCATAAAAGTCACAAATACAAACAGAGGGTTGTGCCCTTTGAAGGGCATCAAAACACAATGAAGACCTCAGGAAACATTAATCTTGAACTTGTTTGTTTAATGTGTGAAACAGCACCAGGCTCTCTAGATTATTGATAACCATGCTCCTCTGGTTCAGACTAGAAAGGTCTTGGTTACAGCTTGAGATCCTGTGTGAGATCTCATTTGGAGGGCCTGTTGCACAGGGAGAACAGTGTACTGTCTACTGGCCCTGCGACAACAACCAGAAACAAATCAAGATTAATAATGCATTAGGCACAGCTAGCCAGGTATCAGTCAGTGGGAGCTTAGGGATGGAGGACATGCCGGAAGCTGAGAAATGAAGTTGTGGAGATGGAACACCTTCATGTGCTTGAAATTCCACCTGTGAAGCTAATAGGAGCACGTCTCATTAAAAGTTCAAAACTCTGTGGAGGCAGAGACCGCTGAGCCCCATTTAAGCATGAACTCTCACACCGGCACAGCTGATTGGCCCATACGTTATACAACCTTCCGCCTTTGATGTCACACCATTTCTATTAAACATTTAGCCGCTTCCCTTCCAGTGTTACCCACAGGAAACTGAGGCTGAACCACGTCCTCAAGGTTCACTTTGAATAACAAATGCGCCTGGCAGGGGTTTGTGTTTTATGATCTGCTTTAAAAATGCAAAAATGAAACTGCATGTTGGAGCAAGAAGGAAGATTTTCCCTTCCACCACCTCTGGATGCCTGAAGCACAATAAATATTTAAGTCTGTCATGATCAGATTGCTTTGTGCATGGAGCGAATACATTCGCTGTGATTGATAAATACATCACTATGGACACACAATATGCTGTATTGCGCAGCAATGGAGGCCTGTTTCTTAACAATGTTTATAGCAACCAATATTCTTCAGCGGGGATAGTTGGTATAAGGTTTTAACAAAACATTATTTTCAAGCATTTCCTACAATAAGTGGTTCTGCTCAGAATTCTGTGATTCGTATTCACATTATTGTCACATTTTTAGTTAAAGTGATTGAGCTCCTGCACAGATGAAGGGAAAATGCAGAAGATAATACACTCTTCTCCAAAAGTATTGGAACAGTGATGCCAATCCTTTTATTTTTAATGTATTGACTGAAAACATTTGGGTTTGACATTAAAAGATGAGACAAAAGTTCAACATTTCAGCTTTTTTTCCATGTATTAACAACTGGGTCTGACACATAGTTCAGAAAATAGCACCTTTTATCTGAACCCATCCATTTTTCTTGTGAGCAAAATTATTGGAACATGTGACTGACAGGTGTATATTGTTGCCCAGGTGTGTCCTGTTATATTGATTATTCAAACAATAAATATGAATGAATGTCTACACTCAGTCTCAGATTTGGGTTTTGTCTCTGCAAACTGTGTATTTATGGTTAGATTAGTAACCAACATGAAAACCAGAGAGCTGTCTATGGGTACAAAACAAGCATCAGTAAACCTGAGACAAAATGGAAAATCAATCAGAGCCATTATACAAGTATTGGCCAGAGCCAGTATATCAGTTTGGGATATTCTGAAGAAGAAAGTCGTCAATTATGTCCTAAGTAACAGATGTGGAACAGGTAGTCTAAGTAAAACAACAGCAGTTGAAACATTCTAGAAACATTGTAAGTGCTGTAGAATACGACGCTAAAACAAATGTTAACAACATCCGCAACAACCTCCAGAGGTCAGGAGTGAAGGTATCACAATCTACTGTTCTTAGACGACTACGTGAATAAAAGTACAGAGGCTTCACCCGAAGATGCAAACCACTAATTAGCAAGAAGAATAGAAAGGACAGGCTGGAAATTTTTCCAAGAAGTACAGAGACAAGCCAAAAGTTTTATGGACAGATAAGACAAAGATTAACCTTTATAAAATGTGATGGAAAGGCTAAAGTTTGGAGAAAGAATCAGATCCCAAACATGAGTTCATCTGTGAAACACAGTGGAGGTAGTGTCAAGGCTCGGGCTTGCATGGGTTGTTCTGCGACAGGCTCATTAATCTTCATTGATGTCACACATGATGGTGGGGTATATTGGTTGACGGGAACAACAGTTAGACAATAAGGTAATAGACATCCCCCCCTTTATTTTTTTATATTTTTATTATGTTTTACAGGCATTATATTAGCAATTCAGGTTACAAGGGGGCGCTAGCTGCTTTAGCTACTATGCTAATGTGTCAACTCTGATGTGTATTTATTGTGGTCTAATAATGGATGGATGGAACATGCTACAGCTAGGTCACAAGGAGGCACTAGCTACTTTAGCTAATGTTTGTTGTGTGCCTGGAGTTAGTGAACAACAGTTAGTAGCGCAGGGCAGATGTGTATAAGCAGCAGCAGTATCTCCAAATAAATATACATATTTTCTGTATTTTCAGGTGAGCCAATCAACTATAGCAAATATAAAACCTCCTAAAGTTGCATTAAGTCAAAGTTTGAGCTAAGTAAATGTGCAATTTTTGGACGTTTACCATGTTTAATGCACTTTTTTTCATTGCTGAAACAAATTGTGCTTCACAGCCATTTTCTCATAAGGGGGACCAACGTAGTCTTTGCATTAATGCTATCTTGGTGACCTTATATTGTTCATATTCAAACCTGATTCATATCAAATGGTATAAAAGAGAACTAAGTTCAGTAAATAACACTGCATATTAAATAAAATGAGCTAATATGCCTGGATGGGTTGAAACCAGGAACTACTAAATGGAGTCAGTTAAAAACTAAGCAAGCGCTGTCCTGGTTTGTTTGTGCTAACATTTTACACTATAATAATGCTAAATCATGTTCCAATTACAAATGGGTTCCACTATTATAGTTTGAGGCTATACTAGCATATATCCTACATAATAATAACTCTTAAATTAGAGATCTGTGCAATTTGGTGTTTATATGGATATTAGAACATAGCATGCCTAAGATACCAGTGTGTTACCATACCATGCACTCCATTACTGTTTTCTCATATCATCTATATGCAGCAGAGGTGCTAACAGAACTTTGAAATGTACATGGTTAAATCATACACACATGAGCAAAAAAAGGGGGGTATTTATTTAAATAAAAAGCATAAATAAGGTTTTAAGCTACAAACAGATCAGATTATGTTGATGTAGGCTATTTACATGTTGATATATGTGGCAGAAATATTGCTGGGTGGATTAGGGTGACCAGACGTCCTCTTTTTTGAGACTTAAAAAACTGTCCGGGTGGAAATTCAGAAATGTCCGGGATTTTGTTTAATTGGAGCTGACATTAAATTTTGCGAAGCTTTTCGTTCACAAAGTAGTCTCGCCCCCTCCCTCCTTACTCTGTTCAGTTCACTTGAGTGAGAAGGGGGCGTGGTAAATTAGCCTAAAACTTTCTGATTGGACGGTCTGACAGTAGAGCTACTGTTATTGGTCAATAGCCTTCTCTGTACACATTTCATTGGTCAGTCTGCACCTCAGTAGCTTTGTTTACAACAGCCAAATCACATGTACCCACCGGCACCTCGAGCAGCTCTGCCGAAACGTAAAAGTAAGTTCTTGGATTAATTACAAAATGGTCTCAATCCATATGAAGCTGAGTGCCTGACGTGTAAAGCTGGGACTTGCATGTTTGTAGTGAAGAAAGCTGTAAACGACCTACAAGCACACACCAGCAGTGAGGGGTGATAGCTCCTGATTTAAAATCAGTTTTTAAAATCTAAAATCAGAGTTTTTAGTAAATCAGAGTGCAGCAGAGGTGTCTGCACCACAAAAGCTTTTCACAGATTCATAAACAGCTAAAACATTCTGAAGTACTCAGACAAAGACAGAATTGTTACACAGCACAGTCACGTCATGGAAATGTATCATTTTGTTTTTGCATATTTGAAATGTAAAATAGTTTAAATAGCTTTTAAGGGCAGTATTTTTTTTCTGCATGTTAGAGTCGTTAAGGGCCCATAAAGCTCTTTTTCATATACATATCAGCCATATGCCTAGTGTTCAACCCTTTTTTAAATGTCCTTACAAGTATATACATTATACCCCACACCCATAACTACCCTCCCCCCTGGGGTTAGGTGTCCTCTTTTTCACTGTCTCAGATCTGGTCACCCTAGGGTGGATCATTTATTAAGTGTCAGCACAGAGTTTCACTTTTAGCTCTGCTGTGTTAGTAGACAATAGGCTATATCACACGCACTGAACCAAAAGACTAACTTACTTTAAACTTAAGGTAAACAAACCTTAGGCAATTTAGGCAGCAATTCTACCAGTCAGAAGCTAACTAGCTCTCTCTCTCTCTCTCTCTCTCTCTCTCTCTCTCTCGCTCTCTCGCTCTCTCTCTGTGTTCTCTCTCTCTCTCTGTGTCTGTCTCTCTCTCTCCTGTTTGTTTCTGAAACTGGTTAAAGTTGATAACTACTGTTAGCGGCTCATAATTGTCTTTATACTTACAGCCGCAAGCAGCCTGGTTGGCAACTAACTAAACTAACGACTTCACGTGAGCCTCCAAAAATCAGCGGCAGCTGTCTGGAGTGGACTACTTTAACTTTAATTGGACTTTGCATAACAAGCAAACTCGGTTCACCTTTGGGAAAGAAAGTCGTACACAGCTGTCTCCCCTCATTCTGCCTTTCTTTTTCCTCTCTTTCTTTCTTCTTTTGAAATCCTGATTTCTGCTTTTTGGGCATGTTGTGTAGCACCCAGGTCATTCAATCTAGGCTCAATAGTCGCGTTTCCATTGCAGTTTGGCGCAAAACTTTATTGATATTCTGTTTTGTCGAAAAAACAATTCGACAAAACAAGTTTCACAATTGTGGTGTTTCCATTAAATGTGAAATACTTTTATAAAATCACATGTGAATATGTTTGTTCTCACGATAAGTCATTACAAACATGGCGGCAGTGGATGTAAACACATACTTCAGCTTTATACATACTGCTACAACGGCACTAGCGCTCATCATCAGTCATCAGAGGAGTCGGTGCCTTATCGAGGCTTTGGAGTGTCAAGCCCCTAATACAGTACTTGGGAGCGGCTATGTATGCGGCATCTTTGGGAAACTGTAGTCGATGATTTTACAGAAGAGCTTTGGATTCAACATTTTAGAATGAAACACTCAACTTTTAATGAACTTTGTGATGCTGTGAGATCTCTAGTGGAGCAGCTGCACATTGTCCAAGGATTCTCCTCGTTATTCCAAATATGCCGCGTCATCTTCATCCTCTTACTTTCTGTTGTTGTCGTCTTCTTCTTTGTCTTTTTCGCCAACAGAAACGTCCGGTTGTTGATCACGTGACTCCCTTAATGCAAAAAAAGTCAGTTTGAGTGTTTCCATTACACTTTTGCGATATAAACCAATTTCAATACGACTGAAAATCCACCTCATCTTAGCACAAAAGACTTTTATCAAAAAACGTGTTTTTTTCAAAATTGTTGTTTCCATTAAGCACATTTTTATTCACAATTCTAATTTGCGATATTTCAGGGTCAATGGAAACGCGACTACTGACGTTACACTTGTTGCTAGTTGCTGTTGGGCGGACTAAACCATTTTGGGCCTCCAAGAGGGGGCCCCAGAATGTCCAATATGTTGAGAGGACTGTGACTAAAGTTCTTTCCCTCAGTTGATATTATCAATATATTTAAAATATGAATTAATAAATAATTAATTTGAGGGCCCAATTCATTTGAAATAAAAACAACCAAAAAAATAATAATTCAGGATTTTTATGGGCCCCTCTCCCTACTCGGGCCCTGTGTAGTCAGGTCCACTTTTCCCCCCACTACCACGCCCATGTGCCTAGAGTTAGTGAACAACAGTTTGTAGCACAGGGTAGATGTGTCTAAGCAGCAGCAGTATCTCCAAATAAATATGAAAAATGTTGTCTGACAACTTAAAGAAAGATGCAACCAAATTGATTGGGAGATCCTTCATCATGCAGTAAGATAATGACAAAATCACACTGCCAAACCTACAAAGGAGTTCATTAGAGGCAAGACATGGAAGGTTTTAGACCAGCCTAGTCAATCTCCAGACTTAAACCCAATAGAGTTGCATTTTGCCTGCTAAAGATGAGACTGAAGGGAATAACCCCCCAAAACAAACACCAACTCATAGAGGCTGTGGTGAAAACCATGAAAAGCATCACAAAAGAAGAATGCAAATGTGTAATGATGTCAGTGAGTCGCAGGCTTGATGCAGTTATTGCAACCAAAGGATCATTCTCAGAACTGCCGTGACACTAATGTGGTGGTGGTGTGTTAGTGTGTGTGCATATGTGTGATTTATCATCCTCACTCACATAACTACATACATTAAACATTATTTTCCAAGTAGTTACCTAATATTCTATAGCAGTTACTGAATTATACATTTTAAGATTAATGGCTGAATAACAAGTCCAGTGTTTATGGAGATTCACTGCCTGAGTTACTGCTTCATATTTAAAACGATCCATTTAAACGGCCCACTGCTGTGTCACCAATTTCCAAAATGACAATTAAAACACAAATTATTGTGTTTATGTGTGTGAATGAGTTCAAGCAAAGAGGACTGTTCACAATAACATAATTTTTATATATAATATCAAATACTCTAAATGTCAACAGGTATAATTAGCATACAGGAGATATGGTTTTTGTACAAGTAGAGAAAAGCAGACCCCATCATTTTTTCAATATCATTCTTAACACAGAACAGTGTCGAGCAGGTGTGACTAAATGTCATGGAAACAAATCCACAAGAAGCTATCAAAATGCCAAAGATAGATGATGGCATGAAGCCGAGGAGCGCCATTAAGACAATTCCACTCCAAGCTCTGATACCATGGAAACAAATCCACACAAAGCTAGCAAATGCCAGGGAAGTAAATCCACATGAAGTCAGTGGAGGAAATAGAAATGGATTCAAAGAAGAAACTGCAAAATGCTCCAAAGACAGAAAGTTTATATTCAGCCAGAGTCACTGAACCCTGCACTTAACCCTCAAAACACATTTAACATGGATCAGCAGACGATGGATTCACTGTAATTTTGCAATAGATCTTTAATGATGGTTATTCACTTGCTTTCATTGAAATAGTATATTAACTAAGGAAAGAGAAACCAGGAAAATTAAGTTATAAATACTTAATATAATTGACTATCTGTACATTATTTTTGGCCACTGTAAAGACAGTCTCTACATCTTCATTTCACATCACTGTAGCTGAAAATTCTTTCTTTATAGAAATGTTGCTATTGGCAGAGATTGTGGGGACCAAGCTCTAGAAAAAGAAAAGGGAGTAAAGTTTGAGACGTTTGAAGTAATTGCTACACAATACGCTAGTTCGTAAAGTGCGCGAAAACGATGCGTGTGAAACAGAGGTATAAACAAACCCAAGTGGGTAGCATTTCACACAGTGAAACAGTGTGATAAACTCACATTTGGGACTGCTGCAGCTGCATTAGCGGTATTTCCACTTAGATTATGGCAAATCCAGATGATGATATGACGATAGAGTTGTTTGATGAATGGAGAGTGCCTCAGTTGAAAGATTATTTGAGGAAAAGGAACTTGGCTGTGAGTGGAAGCAAGAGAGTGTTGGTGGCACGTTGTTTTGTTGCATGGGAGCTGAAACTGCCCATTGTACAGACTGCGCTAACGAAGTTAACAAAGATGTCAAAAATGCACTGGATGCTCCAGAAAGGAAATTACCTGATCCCAGCACTCTAAACTCGTGGCTATCTGAAGATGAGGGAATGAAACTGTGGCCACCAGTGTTTATACAGGACATAGGTTAGTAAAATCTTAACTGCCTATCAACTAAGACTTTTATGTAATTTTAATTAGGCCTATAATATAGCCTAATGTATTATGTTCATATGAATATATTTATTTATATAACCATGTAACCATGTGTAACCTATACATATACACACATATTAATAAATAAAACAACTGTTAAAAGTTTACATTTCACTGTCACGTTGGGTATGTAATGAAATCCTACTGGGATTGTACTGAGTCTACTGACTGTAACATGATCATGCAATACGCGGGGCAATATGCGGGGCTGGAAATATATTTTACATTCATAACTATCCTTAACTTCATTGTCAAGTGTTAAAAATGGAAACAAACAAGAAAGTTTGCTTGCCTCTTTTGTTAACACAGTAAATATGTAAATAGTTGGGCCTGCAGACTTTAATTCTGGTGGTATAAAACAAGCGTGATACATATGCAGTGGGTTTGTTTATACCCCTGCAGCAGACGACGCGCATAGTGATCCACTTCCAGTCTACACTTTCCGATTTGGCTTATTGAATGATCATCACTGTCAGGACAAAACCTTTTTACATTCACTTTTATACATGAACAAATTTGTTGGAACAGCTCATTGAATCTATGTTTCAACCCCCTTGAAAAGTGATGAAATTCAACACAAATTTCTCAAGTAGAGTATACCTGCATACCTTTGATATAAAGAGCAAAGCAAAGAAAGTGTAGATCAGTTCTGTACAAATAATATTCAAAAATAGCCTGGACAGATTTATTGGTACCCAAAGAAGATTATAAAAGTGTGGGCTATTGTGGTATTTCAACCTAACAAACTTTATTAGTATCACACAGGTTTTCAGTCCCAGTCAGTCATTCAGTCTATTTAAAAGGAAAAAGCAATTGTCTTTGTTGTTTTGAATCAGCATGTACTTAACACTGAACATGGATCAGAGAAAGCAAAGGAGAGGCCTGTTCAAGACTAGATAGACAATCATGTTAAAAGTAAAGGTTATAAGACCATCTGCAAGCAGCTTGATGTGACTACAGTGCAAATATTACTAAGAAGGAATATGAGACTCTATGGACGTAACCACAAGAAGAAAATCAACCCCAGATTGAACAGATGGATAGTGTGAATGGTAGACAAAGAGGCAAGGAAAACGTCCAAAAAGATACAAGCTGAACTGCCAGGTCAAGGTACATCAGTAACTGATTGCACCATCCGTCGCTTTTGGAGCAACAGTGGGCTTCATGGAAGAAGACCTAAGAGGACTCCAAAACAGAAAAAAATGCCAGATGGAATTTGTTAAAATGCATATTGACAAGGCACAGTGCTTCTGATAGACTGTTCTTTGGACAGATGAGACAGAACTGTAGCTTTTTGGCAAGTCACACCAGCTCTGTTTTCACAGATGAAAAAATGAAACTTGTGAAACATGGAGGAGGATCAGTTATGTTTTGGGGCTGCTTTGCTGTGACTGGCACAGACTGCCATGAATCTGTGCAAAGCACAATGAAATCTCAAGACTATCCAGGCACTGTGGAGCAACATGTATTGCCCAGAATCAGAAAACTCAGTCACAAGTCACAGGCCCTCCAACAGGATAATGACTCAAAACACTCAAAGTAGCCATGAATGACTAACACCAAAACACTGGACTTTCCTGAAGTGGTGAGTCTTGATCTACAGCCAATGAAACCTCTGTGGACAAAGATGAAACATACAGTCTAGAGAAGGCAAACCTCAAAACTCATGAAGAGTGGGTCAACCTACCTGCTGACAGGTGCAGAAGTCTCACGCAGAGATACAAAAATGGCTTGTTTGCAGTGACCATCTCTAATGTTGTGCAACAAAATACTAAGTTATAGGTCCCATAATTTTTGTTTAGTTTTATCATTTCAAATATTTATTTGAGTCAAAAATCAAAATCAAAGTCTGATTTCTATAAAATATGGACTAAACAATGATAGATCCTAACTACTTTTGTCAATTTCAAGGTTTTTTCTCTAAATAAAATTATGGGTTCTTCTTTTTCATGGATGATTTATTCATGTTTGTACAAAAGTTAGTTCCATTCAAGTCATTTGATTGTACAAGAGACATTCTACATGTGCTGATATTTAACTATAGACATTTAACTATACATGTATCATTCCATTTTACAGGTTTAATGGTTTTAATGTTAATGTTTTTTTGGGGGTCGAAAAAATGTTTAAGTAAACAAACAAATCATAATCTTTTGACACATCACTGTTAACTAATAAATGCTGCATGTAGAAGTGTTACATAAAAACAATATCACACTTGGGGTCATGCTGTTATACTGAATATCAGCATGGCTGTGATTATCTAATCTATGACCGAATCACAACCATGCTGTTATTCAGTATAACAACACTCCCTCTTTTTCCTGCCCTTCATATTATGTAAACATTTCATGATGAATCAGTCAATAGTAATGACCTATTTTATTGCATTAACTTCATTATAAGTTAGGGTTTATGTTTTCTCCTGAAAAGTTCAGATTCTGAAGATACCAGACAGCAATGATAGGGTAGAAATCCATGAATTCAACACAGAAAAGATGTGAATGAAAACATTTATTTCATTTATATAAACATCCAAAAAACGTTTATTTAATGTCTTTAAATTGCTTTTTTAATGAAAATTAAACATCAACGCTTTACTTCATGCCAGTTTGAATAAGATTTCATTTTATTATTCAAGTTGGATTTGTTAAAGTCCGGAATGTAATGCCTACACAAACCATAGGAAAGGAATGATATTAGAATATACATCCTCAAATGTACATACTAGTGCTATTTTAACACCAGGCTCTGTTAGCACAGGAGGGGGTGGCTGGGCTCTGTAAACCCTGAGACAAGTCTGTGCTTCATCATTTTTGTCACTACCCACCACCGAGTGAGTGTGTGCAGTATATGTAGGAAGGCAATTTAAACACAGTCTCATGAGGCTAGCACAACACTGGCTGGAGTAAGCCAATGTGAGCCATCTCAACATCTATTCAGAGTATGTGAATCATTCAGAAGCAAATTGAAATTCTAAAAACATGTTTTTAATAAAAATAATCCATTTTCATTCGATTGAAGTTCTGAAAATCTTTATCAATGCTGGCTTCAGTTCATTACTGATCACAAATTTTCCCAACAGACTGCTGTTCACCTCAGGAACTCAGCAAACAAAATGTACTTATAAAACACATGTTCTCATGTCCACTGTTAAAGAATTTATCAGTCAGGACAGTGATTTGAGTCAATACAACAAAAATAATTACAGAATTTTGTACATTTATGTTCCCTAATTAAAATGATTAAATAGGTCATCTTCCGGGTTGCACCCCAGAGACAGAAAAGATGCTGCCCCATTATTGTTCCAGTACCATTTTCTGATTATTATCCACTAACAACATGGAAAACTATGCAAACCAGCAAATTTTTACGAATTGATTAATACAAGTCAATCAATCAAAAGTTGTCTTAACACAGCTTTACATAATTAACTTTAGACAATTTTAATCAAAACCCAAAACCCCATGTGAGCAAACTAAAGGTGACAGTGGCAAGGGAACACTTGCTCAAGGCTGGAGGAAGAAAGCTTGGGAGGAACCAAGACTCGCAAAGGGGATCCATCCTCCTCTGATCAGACAACTGATAGAAATTTACATCCTCAGTTAAGTCTGACATTGTGGTTTAGTGTAAAACAATGATATTAATAATAGTGATCATTGCATCCATCTGTAGTCAAATTAAAAGTGCATCAGCCTGGCAGCATCAGTCTGTCATTCCTAGCAGGAGTCCATTTCTATTTCAGTGTAATTGATGGTGGTGGGTAATGATGAGGGTCAGAGGTTGGCAGAGGTACATATAGGTGAGTGCTGATTGCCAGCAGTAGACGTAGGTGAGCAGCTGGTCTGGTGTGGACAGCAGGAGAATCCACCTCAGGAGCAGAAGGAAATGGCAGCAGTGGGTGTAGGTGCAGGTGGTTTTAGAGCATCCTCTAATCACCGGTGGATCCAAGAAACATAGAAAGTTAATTTTTGTATTCTCAATAAGTATTCTGGATAAATGTATTCCATTAAAGTTCCAGCTCTGCCAATCAATATACAACTGCTTGAGGGCAAGATCTACCAAATTTAGTCCGGTTTTAGTCAATACAATTTTCAAAAGTTCAATTTTGTTTTCATTCTTCAGATCATGACTAGCACACACAACAATAACTTTTAATCAAATTCAAATTATAATGAATGATTTCCTTTTCTATTAATGAACACCAATGTAGAATTTATTTAGGATCTGACCTTTCACTGAAAATTTAACTGTAAATACCATTGGTGATATCTGCCCAGAGCAAACTTACTGCTCAAATTCTCTTTTATGAATAAGGAACAGGGCCGTCGGTATCCATACACGAACTACGCACTGCATGTGAGGCCTCATTTGTGGATGGGGGCAACACATGAAACTTCGCTGTGCTGGAGGGAGGCAGGATGGGGCCACACAAAGCATGCCTAGCACCCATACTGATCAGGAACATTAAAAAACTCACTTTTTTAGTGTTTTTGTGTACATATTTGGGCATCTGGAGTGCCTGTTCTTTTGTTGGGGGCGGCCTAGGTCTGGAAACATGAAATTCAACATTCTGCTGTTTTAAAAGAAGATTTACAGATCTCTTTAAACCAGTTTGCTTGACTAATCGCAGACCTGTTTAGAGAGGTGTGGTTTGGTACATGCAGGTTAGTTGAGTCTTTTGTGTCTTGTGTTGCCATCAATGTAACTGTAGAAGTAACTGTGGATACAAATCCACTGAAGCTAAGCTGGTAATGTGGTTGATACTTGGACAGGAGACCTAGAACGACAACTGTATGTGGCTGCTGGAAATGGTGTTGGTTGGGACAAAGTGAGGCACTTCTCATCTGTTCTATGTTGAGCCCTATGCTCCATGCTGTATAAATGTCTCTGTCTTTCAGAAAAGATGTACAGTATTTGGTCAGTCACTGATTGTGCTTTCTCCTACTTAGAAAGACGAGAGAGGTCTGTACTTTTTTCATCATAGGTACACTTCAACTATGAGAGACAAATGAGAAAAAAAAATCAGGAAATCACATTGTAGGATTTTTAAAGAATTTATTTGTAAATTATGGTGGAAAATAAGTATTTGGTCAATAACAAAAGTTCAACTCAATACTTTGTAAAATGACAATGATGGAGGTTAAACATTTCCTGTAAGTCTTCACCAGGTTTGCAGACACTGTAGCTGGTATTTTGGCTCATTCCTCCATGCAAATCTCATCTACAGCAGTGAAGTTTTGGGGCTGTTGCTGGGCAACACAAACTTTCAGCTCCGTCCACAAATTGTCTAGGCCACTCCAGGACCTTTATGGAGCCACTCCTTCACTGCCTGAGCAGTGTATTTAGGATAATTTTCATGCTGGAAGGCCCAGCCACGTTTCATGTTCAATGCTCTTACAGATGGAAGGAGGTTTTGGCTTACAATCTCACGATACATGGCCCTGTTCATTCTTCCCTTAACACGGATCAGTCGTGCTGTCCTCTTTGCAGAAAAACAGCCCCAAAGCATGAAGTTTCCACCCCCTTGCTTAACAGTAGGTATGGTGTTCTTGGGATGCAACTCAGCATTCTTTTTCCTCCAAACATGGTGAGTTGACTTGAATACCAAAAAGCTCTATTTTAGTCTCATCTGACCACAAGACCTCCTCCCATGCCTCCTCTGGTCATTGGCGAACTTGAAATGGGCCTGGACATGTGCTGGCATGAGCAGGGGAACCTTGAATGCCCTGCATGATTTTAAACCATCATGTGTGTTTGAACCAACATAGTGTGTTACTAATGGTTCTCTTTGAGACTGTGGTCCCAGCTCTCTTCAGGTCATTGATCAAGTCCTCCTGTATAGTTCGGGGCTGACTCCTGACCTTTCTCAGAATCATCCTTACCCCATGAAGTGAAATCATGCATGGAGCCCCAGACAGTCATCTTGTGTTTCTTCCAGTTTCTAATAATTGTGCCAACAGTTGTTGCCTTCTCACCAAGCTGCTTGCCTATTGTCCTGTAACCCATCCCAGCCCTGTGCAGGTCTATACTTTTGCCCCTGTTGTCCTTAGAGAGTTCTTTGAAGTGTGATTGATTGAGAGTGTGGACAGTTGCCTTTTATAGACGCAAGCTCAAACAGGTGCAATTAATACAAGTAATTAGTGCAGAATAGGAGGGCTTCTTAAACTAACAGGTCTGTAAAAGCCAGAATTCTCACTGGTTGTTTATTGACCAAATACTTATTTTCCACCATAATTTACAAATAAATTCTTTAAAAATCCTACAATGTGATTTCCTGGATTTTTTTCTCATTTGTCTCTCAAAGTTGAAGTGTACCTGTGATGAAAAGTACAGTCCTCTCTCGTGTTTATAAGTAGGGGAACTTGCACAATCAATGGCTGACCAAATAATTTTTTTCCCCACTGTAAAACTGAGATCCCAATTCTCTGAGGTCAGAAAAGGCTTACATGAGTA